>APFE030041631.1:78342-139473 GCA_000404065.3 Pinus taeda
GTTTGATATATATAAACTCATAATATGGTTGTAGACAAAAATTTCAATCTCTCAAAACATTATGAAGAAGCTCTTATTATGAAATTTTTATATTAGTTACACCGAAAGGCGTTTTCTTTGCGGGCTTAGGGTGAGTAGGCATTGTTCACCCCATCCAATCACATGGCTTCAATTTTGTCCTCCTTCATCTAATTCAAAATTGACACGCGGAGCCTTATTGTTACCAACATTGTGTCGGACGATTGAAGACAATGATGCAATAATGGTTGACATTGCAGTCGTCTCCTTCTTGGTTGAAAATACAACCATTTCCTTCCTGGTACTTGGTCTCTATTATGACAACTGCTTTGTCGTTTGATGCAGGGGCATCCAGCTAAGGGCACCATGACCGGGTGTTGGTCTCCGCCAAGGTGAAAAGATTCATCAGTATTTGGTTTCTTTATGTTTAATTAGTCAAAGCAGAATGTAGGGACTAGTTGTTTTTTTTTTTAATTTCCTTATTAGTTAGGGAACAGTACAGTTAGTTAGGGTCACTGTCACAATTGTCTGTCTTTTAGTGAGTAATTATCTTATAGCTGTTTCTTCCATTTTAGAAGAAAAAAAAGATAATCATGTCAAATGTAAAATCTTGCAATGCAAGAAGAACCGAATGAATTAACAGTTATGTAACTAATAGAATAAATAATTGAAAAGTAACTATGCACAGTTCAGGTAACTGTGGAAAAACAAGTACAAATATGAAATGTAAATCATTCTGAGGGGTTCAGCACATGAGAACAGTGATAGAACACAGAGAATAATCTTCTTCCTTATAAGTCCATCTATAACAGTTATTGTAATATCTAACTACTTCTTCTTCATCATTGAGTAAACCAAATAAGTAGATACAGTGCATGTCAATCCTTTCCAATTATTTTCGCTCCTAAAATAATAGTAAGCAGACAAAGAATAGTGCACGGGAATTTCTAGCACAAAGGCTAGCAATCGACAAACAGAGACCATAACCGGAAGATCCAAACACATTTTGAACAAGTTCGACCGAGAACGAGCATATAACCGTTGAGTACAAAACCCAGGGCAGAGGTAACAAATACAACCGAAATACACTGTGTTTCTTTTCATTCCAATCAAAAAAATAGTTGTATACATATTATAGTCCACAGATAATCCATTGAGCAGCGCAAGAATCTAACGAACTAGAAAAACCCTAAGACGAGGGTTCTGGACAGCCTTCAAACAGTATTTTATAATCATTTTATAATTACACACTTTGTGGAATCAAACAAGGGTTTGTGCCAAATAACCCAGGTCACATAGCGACGACAGAGGAGTATGAGAAAACAAGTACTCGGACTCAATCCAACCTAATCGATAGAGACTAGCAATAAAAACAAGTTGAAACAATGGCAGAGCTTACCGGGAAAGGACCGTGGTGCTTGCACCAACCACGCCAAAGAGAAAATCCACGACCTGCGCAATCGAAACAAGGCAACACTGTTAGCCCAACTGTCAACAGAGGAAAGTAAACAAAAGGTAGAGAATTGTTTACACAGTGAGAAAAAGATTACCTGGAGGTTTAGCCGCGCGGGAAGAAAGCAAACCCACTGAGCCACAATCCACGGTGACAACCTGAGACCAAGGTGCAAACATTGTTAGAACCAGAGAAAGACGAGGAGGAAAATAAATCATGGAGAGATAGTTTACCTGGAGAGAATTGCAGGCAAGAGGAGGCCACCATAGCTATGACCTGTAGCATGCACACCATTAATCAAATCTAACCAGCAAGATAACCACAATAAAACAATAACAGTGGAGCAAATACAAGTCAAGCAACAGAACAGAACATATTGTAGCCAGTTTCTTACGCAAACGAGCAGAACCATCACCTTGTGCTCAAGGAACCGAAGCCACAAGTCCCCAGGACAAACATAGGTGCCATATTCATAGGCAGCACAGTCCATAACTGGCACACATAGCGTCATGGCTTAACACCACACATTTGCAGCACAAAATTATTGTTTCCAAACCAAACCCTCAGCACAGTAGAGTCGCAGAACAAATATGAAAGAGTGATAATAGAAGGTAGGGTTTTGGCATAGATTGAGGAGCAGGAAAATGAAAACAAAGGCAAGGACAACCAGCACAGTAACAATAATGACTGTCATAAATGCCACCTAAACGAAGTCCAGAATAATCCAAAGATCAACCACTAATCTCAACTGCTAAGTCCTAAAAATCATTGCTTAATCATTTAATTAGTGATTAGTGTAATATTGTGTTGTTTATAATCATTATTGTGTGGAACTATGGGTTGGTCCCATCATAGTGGTATCAGAGCAGGATTTAGTGTTTTTTCCTGAGAAATGGAAGTTGGAAAATGAGGACGTGCAAAAAGTGCTTGGAGAGCAGCAAATGAAGGATTGAGAGAGGAGATCAGGATCCTTACTGCCCGTTTGGAGGCAGTTGAAGCAGGAAGGAGAAGGGATCCAGAGGTAGGAGATAACAATGAAGAAGAAGCCATAGTGACAACAGATGGATCGGATGAAGAAGGGCCGGAAATGAGACTGTTGAGGTCAGTCCTATTGGCAAGCAGCAAACCTAAACCAGAAATCCCAAATTATGACGGTAGCTTGTCCACAGAGGTTCTGTTGGACTGGATCAGCAAGCTGGATAAATATTTTGAGTGTGAAGAGGTCAATGAAGATCATAGAAAAAGTTCGCTACAACGAAACTGAAGGGACACGTAGCCCTGTGGTGGGATAGTGTCCAAACGGAGAGAAGGAGGATGGACAAGTTGCCAATCAAGAAATGGTCAAGGATGGTAGCCAAGTTGAAAGTCAGATTTCTGCCTAAGGATTATCAGATTGCAATGCATTGACAAGTGCAGAATCTGAAGCAGAAAGGGATGACAGTAAGGGAGTACACTGAAGAATTCTACCGAGTAAACTTAAGGGCCGGTTATATAGAGGACACCTCGGAGAAAAAAACAAGGTATGTGAATGGTTGAAGGTTAGAAATATTAGATGAAATCAGCATTCTTTCCCCAAAAAACATCGAAGAAGCATTTCAGAGTGCTATGAAAGTAGAGGAGAAGATCGCTAGAAAACAAAATGCTAGGGGGGGGATGGGGAACCAGTAGAGGAAGAGGACACCCTTATCGCAGAGGCCAAACTACCAGCAATAATGAAGAAGGCTACAGTTCCAAAGCTTTTGGGATAGTAGAAAAAGGTGACAACACGAGAGGTGGTAGGCCATATAAGCGAGGCAGGGGAAATGGCCAAGGCAGAGGAGCTAGTTATCAGTGCTACAGGTGCCACAAGTGTAGGCACGGATCTTTTGATTGTCCTGAGGCGGAACAAGCTAGGCAAAGGGGTGCGTATGTCACACAGCTAGAGGAAGCAGAGGCACCTTCCCAAGAAGCAGAAAATGTGTCGGAAATAGGGGAAGCCTTAGTTTTGAACAAGGTGTTGCTGAAACCAAGCAAAGAAACAGCTAAACAAACTCAAAGGAAAGATTTTTTCTGGACAGTTTGTAAGTCACGCAGTAAGTGTTGTAAGCTGATTATTGATAGTGGGAGCACAAACAATCTAGTTTCCACAGAGATGGTGGAGAAGTTGGGGTTGAAGCGGTTGAAGCACCCCACTCCTCACAAGGTATCATGGCTGCAAAAAGGCCATCAGCTATTGGTGAATGAGCAATGTGAAGTGGAATTCCATATTAGCAGATATAAGGATAAGGTCATTTGTGACATAATGCTAATGGATGTATGTCACATACTGCTAGGTAGGCCATGGCAGTATCACAGGAAAGTAGCACATGGCGGGAAGACAAACTGTTATAAATTTGTCAAAGATGGGACCAAGCACACGCTTGTGCCCATCAAGGAGGAAGAGACAGCGGAAACAAGTGGGATGAGAGTGTTATTAATGGGCGGAAAACAGTTTTTAAAGCGGATTGAAGACAGTGAAGTAAGCTATGCTGTTGTAAGAAGAGATAAGACAGTGCTGCTGCACACAGAGGTGTCAGATTTGCCCACATAAATTCAAAAAATGCTACAGGAGTTTAGTGGTATATTAGTGGATGACTTGCCAAATAAAATGCCCCCTAAAAGAAGTATAAGTCATCATATTGACTTTATACCGGGAGCAAGTTTGTTGAATAAGGCAACATATCGGATGAGCCCCAAAGACAATGAGGAGATCATAAAACAGGTGCAGGAATTTCTAGATAAAGGGCTGATAAGGGAGAGTTTGAGCCCCTGGACAGTTCCAATAGTACTCGCTCCCAAGAAAGGAGGAGAATGGCGAATGTGCACAGATTCGAGGGCCATCAACAAGATCACCATCCGGTACAGATTTCCACTGCCACAGATGGACGACACGATGGACTGCCTGAGCGAGGCAACACATTTTTCAAAAATTGATTTAAAGAGTGGGTATCATCAGATTCGAATCCAAGAAGGGGATGAGTGGAAGACAACCTTCAAGACTAATGAGGGACTGTATGGGTGGCTGGTAATGCCATTCAGACTGAGCAATGCACCCAGTACCTTTATGCGATTAATGAATAAAATGCTGAAAGAATACATTGGGAAGTTTGTAATAGTGTACCTGGACAATATATTAATTTTTAGCAAGACGAGAGAAGAACACTTTTGACATGTTCGAAAAGTGTTGGAAAAATTGCAGCAGAATAAGCTACTGATAAATCTGAAAAAGTGTACTTTTCTGTAGAAATAATTGGTTTATCTGGGTTTTGCGATTGCAGAAGACGAGTTGAAGATGGACTCGGAGAAGATTGCAGCAATTGTCAAATAGCCATCCCCGAAAAGTCTGTTTGAGGTACGTAGTTTACATGGGCTGGTGAGTTTTTACCGAAAATTTATAAGAAATTTCAGTGAAATCTACGCACCTATGTTGGACACTATAAAGAAGGCAAGTTAGCCTTTTCGTTGGACCAAGGCAGCAGAAAGGATTTTTCAACTATTGAAGAAGAAGATCACAGAGAGACCAATCCTGAGATTGCCAGATTTTAAAAAGCTTTTTCAGTTTCGCTGTGTTGCAAGTGGTACGACCATTGGAGCTGTACTTAGCTAAGAAGAAAAACTTGTTGCATTTTTCAGCAAGAAGTTGAATGAGAGCAGGCAGAAGTATTCATCCTATGACAAGGAATTATATGCTGTCGTCCAAGCACTGAAGCACTGGAGACACTAATTTTTGGGGAATGAGTTCGTTTTGTTCTCAGATAATTCTGCGCTGCAATATGTGATGCAACAGCATAAACTAAATCACAAGCATGCTAAGTGGGTTGAAAATTTACGGAGTTTCACCTTTGCGTTGAAACACATCAGCGGGCAGGCCAACAAGGTGGCAGATGCGTTGAGCAGAAGAGCCCTACTCTTGCAGGAGAGTACAATACAAGTGTTAGGCTTTGAGCACTTGAAAGAATTGTATCAGACTTATACAAATATCAAGGAGGCTTATGAAGCGTGTCAGAATCCTTTGGTAAGAGACAATAGTCCGTGGTTGGGCTATAAATTGCAGGAGAAGCTATTGTTTAGAGGAGGACAGTTATGCATTCTTGACTGCTCAATGAGAGAGAATATTATTTAGGAGAAGCACAGTGGAGGTCTAGCCAGACATTTCAGCACAGACAAGACATTAGAGCAGCTTAGCCATTTTTATTATTGGCCAAAAATGCGAAGGGATGTGCAAATATTTGTGACCAAATGTAAAGTGTGTCAGTTGGCAAAGGGACACAGTCAAAATATGGGACTTTACATGCCATTCCCATTCCAAGCAGACCATGGGACTCAGTCAGCTTGGACTTCTTCTTGGGTCTACCACGGATGCAACGGGGTTATGACTCGGTGATGGTAGTAGTGGACTGGTTTTCGAAGATGGCGCATTTCATCCCTTGCAGAAAAACTAGCGATGCCACTCACGTGGCCCACTTGTTCTTTACAGAGATCGTCAGACTACATGGTCTACCTAAGTCCAATTTCTCTTAAAGGAACGTGAAGTTTACAGGGCACTTTTGGCACACCCTATGGAAAAATATGGACACATAGTTAAATTTTAGCTCTGCTTATCACCCGCAAACCGATAAGTAAACAGAGGTGGTAAACAGGAGTCTGGGGAACCTGCTACAAAGTTTGATTAGTGAAAATTCGCAAATGTGGGATCAAGTACTTGTCTAGGCAGAGTTCGCTTATAACGACTCGCCCAATCACAACACGAGTTACAGTCCTTTTCATATCCTGTATGGCATGCATCCTCATGGAGTGCATGAGTTGCGAGATCTAGGATAGCAGGAAAGATGGAGTGCTGATGGGGAATATTTCGTTAACACAATGAATTATTTGCACGAGCAGGTGAAACTAAATTGCAGGACAACATTCAAAAATATAAGTAGCGAGCAGATTTGAAATGGAGAGAGGTGCAATTAAATGTAGGGGATGAAGTCCTTGCACATCTGCGCAAGGAACGTTTTCCTAGAGGTGCATACAACAAGCTGAAGTACAAAAAGATAGTTCCTTGCAAAATTCTCTGGAAATTTTCAACCAATGCTTATGAAATACAGTTGCCACCAGGAATAGGCATCTCGCCCATCTTTAATGTGGCAGACCTATTTCCATACACTGCTGATCCAGAAGAAGATAGTACAGCACGGCCTACACGGGACACCCAGGATGGAAGTGAGACTTGGATGAGACAAATGCCTTATGTTCAGCCCCCCGAGATTGAGAGGATCCTCGACACTCAGGTGGCCAAGCGAACTCAGCGGAAAGAGTATTTGCAATATCTGGTCAAGTGGAAGAACTATCCTATTGAGGATAGTTCGTGGTTTGATGCCAAGCAGATAGAGCAGGTGGGTTATTCAGTCGAGAAGCTCATGGACTGGAGTCATGATTTCTTTTTATCTTGGGAACCTGATGTAGGAGCATCCAGCTAAGGGCACCATGACCGGGTGTTGGTCTCTGCCAAGGTGGAAAGATTCATCAGTATTTGGTTTCTTTATGTTTAATTAGTCAAAGCAGAATGTAGGGACTTGTTGTTGTTGTTTTTTTTTTTTCCTTATTAGTTAGAGAACAGTATAGTTAGTTAGGGTCACTGTAACAATTGTCTGTATTTTAGTGAGTAATTATCTTATAAATGTTTCTTCCATTTTAGAAGAAAAAAATATAATCATGTCAAATGTAAAATCTTGCAATGCAAGAAGAACCAAATGAATTAACAGTTATGTAACTAATAGAATAAACAATTGAAAAGTAACTGTGCACAGTTCAAGTAACTGTGGACAAACAAGTACAAATGCAAAATGTAAATCCTTCTGAGGGGTTCAGCATGTGAGAACAGTAATAGAACACAAAGAATAATCTTCTTCCATATAAGTCCATCTGTAACAGTTATTGTAATATCTAACTACTTCTTCTTCATCATTGGGTAAACCAAATAAGCAGATATAGTGCATGTCAATCCTTTCCATTTATTTTCGCTCCTAAAAGAATAGTAAGCATACAAAGAAAGGTGCACAGGAATTTCCACCACAAAGGCTGGCAATCGACAAACAAAGACCATAACCAGAAGATCCAAACACATTTCGAACAAGTTTGACTGAGAACAAGCATATAACCGTTGAGTACAAAACCTAGGGTAGAGGTAACAAATACAATCGAAATACATTGTGTTTATTTTCATTCCAAACAAAAAAATAGTTGTATACATATTATAGTCCATAGATAATCCATTGAGCAGTGCAAGAATCTAATGAACTAGCAAAACCCTAAGATGAGGGTTCCAGACAGCCTTCAAACAGTATTTTATAATCATTTTATAATTACACACTTTGTGGAATCAAACAAGTGTTTGTGCCAAATAACCCAGGTCGCATAGCGACGACAGAGGAGTATGAGCAAACACGTACTGGGACTCAATCCAACCTAATCGACAGAGACTAGCAATAAAAACAATTTGAAACAGTGGCAGATCCTACCGGGAAAGGACCGTGGCACTCACACCAACCACACCAAAGAGCAAACCCCCGACCTAGGCAATCGAAACAGGGCAACACTGTTAGCCCAACTATCAACAGAGGAAAGAAAACGAAAGGTAGAGAATTGTTTACACAGTGAGAAAAAGATTACCTGGAGGTTTAGATGCGCGGGAAGAAATCAAACCCACTGAGCCACAATCCACAGTGACAACCTGAGACCAAGGAGCAAATGTTGTTAGAACTGGAGAAAGACGAGGAGGAAAATAAATTATGGAGAGATAGTTTACCTGGAGCAAATTACGAACAGGAGAAGGCCACCATAGCTGTGACCTGTAGCATGCACACCATTAATCAAATCTAACCAGTAGGATAACCACAATAAAACAATAACAGTGGAGAAAATACAAGTCAAGCAACCGAACAGAACATACTATAGCCATTTTATTATGCAAATGAGCAGAACCATCACCCTGTGCTCAAGGAACCGAGCCCACGAGTCCCTAGGACAAACACAGGTGCCATACTCACACGCAGCATGGTCCATAACTGGCACACGCAGATTCGTGGCTTAACACCACACATTTGTAGCACAAAATTCTTGTTTCTAGACCAAACCCTCGACACAGCAGAGTCACAGAACAAAAATGAAAGAGTGACAATAGAAGGTAAGGTTTTGGCATAAACCGAGGAGCGGGAAAACGAAAATGAAGGCAAGGACCGCCAGCACAGTAACATTAATGACTGCCATAAATGCCACCTAAATGAAGTCCAGAATCATCCAAAGATTAACCACTAATAACAATTGCTAAGTCCTCAAAAATCATTGCTTAATCATTTAATTAGTGATTAGTGTAATATTTTGTTGTTTATAATCATTATTGTGTGAAACTATGGATTGGTCCCATCATCGTTCACCAACTCACCGCCATTCTCAACCCTATCAATGTCGATGCATTGTCTATATTGTCCATTTTTGCAACTTCGAAAGGATTGGACGTGAATGCTATGACATCTTGGGAAAGTGAATTGTCTGCAATCCTTTAGCCGAATTGAAGCCATTAAATGGCTAGAATCTGCTTTGGTCCAATTCATAATACATATGTTATTCCATTGGACAACGAACTCTGGAACCACAACGAACAAGTCATTAACAACGAAGGTTGACAATCATTCCAGTTCCTGCAAGGCATCGTCCTACAAGTTTAGACACAATCAACACACACACTAAATAACATGAAAGGTTTGGGAGCTAGAGAAATGACAACGAAAAGACTTAGAGACTTACTTAAACAAAAAGACTTATATACTTACTAGCATGTCAAGCTCGCTTAAAAACATGCATGCACCACCATTGTCATCTGCTTCAATCAAGTTAAACATCAAGCATGAGACCTTGTCGCAAGTGGCGGTTGCTTCAGTCTCCATAACAGACGAGTCACTAAAGTTCCGTTTGGAGAACGTCGACTTCATCCGACCTTTCTCCCCATGACTTCCACCTGCGCCACCTATCGTTGCGCCAATATCTTTGCTAAAAATGTCCAACATGCATTAATACGAAACTCCTCCACTCCCTTGTAACACTCCATCCACAGTTTGAAACCAACTAAAGCCCAAAATAGCTTCGAACCTGCATGAAAACAAGCCAAGCAAAACATGTTACATAAACACACACAAAGTAGAGTATAGCTGAGACAGTTTTTGTATGCAAGTGTTGGCGAGGGAGGAATTAAATTACAGATGGCGAGGTCATGTGAGAGAGAGAATGACTCTCAGGCAACATAACACAATTGCTCCTTCATGTTATGGGCCACTTGGCCGAACACAATTTTGGCAGTTTGGCAGTTTAACTGTTACCACCACTTCCGGGTAATGTAAGTTATATTTCATAATAGAGCTTAAAATTGTTATTGATATCTAATCAAATCCCATTGTAAACAAAAGGAATCCATGCCCACTCAATTTATTAAGAAGGTCGAAGTCTCTGTCCCCAGGCCCAGGTGGGTAATTCGATGTTTGCCAACTTAAAGTTCTATTTATCAGGATCGCTCATTTTCTCTGTGATCAAAATAGCCCCTCTACCAAATAAGTCAGTTAGGAAGGCTACTTTTTATTACTTAATTTACTTCTGATAGAGCGTGTAAGTTTGATGATTACAATCTCAAGATCAACCATTTAGCTCCCATCTTCGTCGATTACTTGGTTCGGTTAGTGGTGTTGTTCCTTCAAGTTCCTTGGCACATGTTCCCATCTACCTCTAGTCGTCATTGAAATAGAAAATTCTTTGTTTATGTTGGAATATATATTACATCCATCCATCACACATTATTCCCATAGTGATATTTTAATTATAATGGAGAAGTTAAATGGTGAAGTAGAAAGGTTAATGCTATATTTTTTTTTATAAATTTTATGGGTAAAGTATGAAGGTTAATGCTTGGTTTTAACAATACAATAGGTTAATGTTAAAGTATGAAAGAGAAAGAACTATTTAGTAATATTATTATATATATAGTCTTCTTAGATAAATGATAATGTAGATGTATTGAGGTTAATAAATAGTTATAATGATATAATATATTTTATGTTAAACTAATTTTAATAATATTATTATTTTCATTTATTTATAATTTTTTTTATAACTTATTATTTAAATTTAAAGTTATAGTATTAAAATTGATGATTAATTTTAATAATATAATATTTTAGGATTGAAATATTAAAAGTAATAATGATTTTAATAACATATTTTATATAAGAAAATAATTTATATATTATAATTATCTAATTTTTTAATTTTATTTAATTTTTATTTTTATTTTAAATTCTCTATTATTAAAACAATTTAAATTATAAAGAATGTTGTGTAAATTTGTATTCTTATTAAGTAATTAATGCACTTTGTGTGTAGTTAATTGGTTTTCATTTTACATATTTACTAAATCTGGAGCCAATTTGTAATTTTACATTATTAAAATATAAATACTTGTTAATTTAAGCTATTAATTTACATAATTATTATAAAGTGGCAATTTATTTAAATTTTTAATATTGGATTTTTTTCTATATAAAATTATTTAATTTAAATTATTGTTAATTTAATTTCAATCTACAACCAAACATGAGAGTTGTGTAATTTTTCCATACACTTGAAATTGACATGTATCATTTAAAATTTAATAAATAAATAAATACAAATTAAATTAAACTACATATTTAAAAAAAAATTACACAACATATATATATAAATTTCTCAAATATTTTTTCAAATTATATTTTCTATAATATTTATTCTATTAGAAATAAGAATTTATATTTATTGTATTAAAATAAGAATTTTAATAATTCAATGATGTAAGATCTTCCCAATCATTTTAGTTGAAATGGATTGGCTAGTTGTACAACATTTCAATTATTTTATCTTCTATCTTATAAAAAAATTGGAAAAATCATACAAAGTCTATCAACCTAAGACCTCATCTCTCACTTTTCCCAATTTCATGACCAACTATTTACGACTTTTACCTGCCCTTAAACACTTCTACTATAATACAAATTTAAATATATATTTCATTATTATATTTAGATTTATTTATTGTTGCCTTGTACATTCCCTACTTTTCTTATAAAAGTTTTCACTTTTAATACAATTACTATATTTAATATTAGATTAAAATTCATATAATATTATATTAGATTAAATTCATATTTAAAATATATTTAATTGATAATATGATTATTTAAATTATCAATACTTTTTTACATTAAAAACAACAACCCTACATATTCTACGTAGTTACACTAAAATTTACATATATCTAATCTAATACAAACACTAGATTTATTCCTATCTACTACATACCGATGAAACAATCAACATAGTACTTAAAGAACAACTCTTGCACGGACGATATATATATATATTATATATATATATATATATATATATATATACTTCTGTTATATTTTATATTACATTACATTATTCTGTAAGTTGATTTATTCACTCATAATTAAATGGTTTATCTTTTGGGATGTATTCCTTTATGGTAGGTGTAGATGATTGAGTCTTTCTTTATATTTATAAAACGAAATTAAAAAAATAAAATTATATATAAAAAATATAGTTAAGATTGATTTATGTAATGAATTAATTGATTTAAGTATATATATAATATATATATATAGAATTGGTTTTCATTTAGTATTAAGACGATATTTTTATGTGATTTTATATTCTAGTTATTTTTTTTTTTAATCATTTATTTTGCAATCATAATTAGATAAAGAAAATTAATTTATTATTTACTTAAAAAATAATAAAAATACTCAAATTAAATAATAATAATTTCAACAAAATTATGTTAGAATATTTACTTTTAATATTTTAATTTATTAAAACTACAAAGCTGTTTTTTTAATTTTTTCATTCGAATAACATATATATTCGAAGATGTGATAGTTGAAAAATTATTTTGATTTCATGTTTTTTCGTAAGAAAATTTCCTTATAACCATATAGAAGATTATACATGTAGTTGTCTTTTAAAGACTTGACAAGACTTCTAGGTAAAACTGTCCAAAATACCATAATATCTTAGAAGATTATACATGTAGTTGTCCCTTAAAGACTTGACGAAACTTCTAGTCAAAACTGTCCAAAATACCATAATATCTTCAACTTACAACTATGACAAAAAAATGACAATAACTTTGACTTACATCATTAATCGCCGTCATGTGGAAACTTTTACAAAACTCAACACAAAACATAATTGTTTAAGAATTTGTCAAAACATAGCTCAAACCCATATACATATACTAAAGACCAATATTCATAAAAAAACATATTCGAGTCTACTTGCCTCTATTACCTTCATAAACAAGATAAAGAAAAGTTGCAAAGGGACTAAAGGTGGAAATACAAAGCATCCACTTCTTGGTCATTATTGAACTCATAAACTCAAAAGGACCTAGTACAAAAAACAAGTGCTTCTTTAGAAATCTTGTATGCTTTTTCATTGCATTATCTATAAATTTGAATAAAATAAAGCCATTGAAAGGATAGAATCAGGACGAGAATGTATTGCAATAGAGAATTCAGACTTACAGTTTCCACTAGTGTATTTTTTAAGCCCAATTGATAACCATCTTTTGAGACACCCATTATTTGAACTTTAGAGAGATCATTTTTCTTTGCAAAATGTAAGAGAGCCCTAAGAGTTGTAAACTCTACTTTTGAGTCAGATACTTTGCCTTGGGAAAATATTATATGAAAGAAATAATTATGGTTTACATATAATACCACCCCAACACCACATTTTGGAAAATATCTGTGGTTAACACCATGGAAAAAAACTACAAGGAATAATATAATCAATTTCTCACATTCTCAACAATCTTTGCTTCTTTTGTTTAGGTTTCATTTGATATTCTTTGGTCAACTTAACAATCATACCATTGATCTCAGATGCGGGTGGTAGATAGGAATTTAATGTGCAAGAGCAGCTGGATAAGTAGGTGGCCCATTTGTATGGCCACTTGTGCCTTCACTTGTGTGATCTTATGGCAAGGCCTGGCTCTCAAGCCAACACCATTAACCAACTAGGAAAATCAAGACATTCCCTGCAAGTCTAGAGATATGGAACAGATTTATCCTCATTATCCCATTCAGCCTCTCAATTGCTCCTGCCATCCTTCTGCCTCTGAGCCAAGCCTTCGCATAGGTACTGGAAGACGCTGCAGACTCTTAAGTTGCGTCGACCTGGGCAATGGTGACCATTACTCCTAGTCCCATCTCTGCCACCTGCATTCTGAGGCCTCGACTCCTTCCTCTGCCCCGATTGTGATTTCCTCTGACCCCCACCTCTCTCCTCCTGTAGCTCTTGGATTGATTCTTGACCCTGTTTCCATCCACTCTTAGCAGTCTCCCGCTGTCAAACCCATGCGACATCATCATAGAATGAGGAGCAAGCGTGGAGGCAGTCGAGGTGGCACCACTCATCCTATGTCTCAGCCCCCTTCTGTCTCTTCCTCCCCTTTAGTCTCCCCTTCCCCTAGCCTCTCCAATCCCCGCTCCCTTGGAAGGTATCCGAACACTCGAAGCAGCCGTGGAAGACTGAGTACCAGTGAGGCTCGTTATTCCGGAGGCATCCCCTAGCACACAACGACCACTGCTACCTCTTAGCAAGCGCACTACCATTTTCAAAGCACCATGAAGAAGCCGCGCATAATTGTCACCATCATAGTGGATTTCAGGGAAGTCCTTGCCTCCAGTTCCGAACCAATGCTCAGTCGGGAATTCAACCAAGACCCTCCGTTCAGCTTCGCTCCAAGGGAGTTGAGCTCCAACCACCAGCCAAAAGACAAGGGCAACCCATCTAGCAACAAACAGCAAATGTTGGGAAGCGAATCCACCTATAAGGATAAGGGCATCCAAATTAAGGACAATGTAGGTGGAGGACATGCACAGAACACAGATTCTGAGGAATATGGATGGTGTCCGATCGTGGAGGAAGAGCCAACAGAAGACACTTTGCAGCTGCTTGCCAAGTTACGTGGCGAGCCATAAACCAGTTTTTGATTAGTTTCGTTATATGTCATTTTGATCCTTGTTTCCTGTCAGCTCTTTTTCTGTTTTAATCTCCAACTCGAGAAACATAAATTTTGAATTTTGTTCACACTTGTCGATTTACAGTGGAAAAGTCTGAGTCAAGTTTTGAAATTTACAATTTTTTGATTACATTTTTTGAATTATGAACTATAGCCCCTGCGCGAGTAGCTTGAACTTTCCTAATTTTTGTGCTTGGACCAATTTCCCCATTTGGGGCAGTCACAATTTCAAGGTTGGATGCTCAGAATGGTCATACATCTGACCCAGTACCGCTGAGGTCGGAGCCTCTTTGTACATTATGTCTTTATAAATAGATCAGTTTTACTTAGAAAAAAAAACAATCATACCATTGAAACTTTTACCAAAACTTCCTTATCCTAAAAAATATTCAAATTATGCATTCACCAAATAGATTGAACCATATCCTTGAGAAGGATCCAAACTCCTTGACAGATACATATTACATCCATTCCATAATGTGTAACGACCCATGCATGTACTGCACTAGTATGCGTACAAACTAATTATGGAAAATTTCCAAGTATAAGGTAATGGATTAATTATCGAAGTGCTAATTAAATACTAATGTACCAAAATTTAATGAATATATGTTGTGGAGTATTTGTTATGTATACCACCATCATAATATATGGCTAGTACAATATTAAAAAAATATATAAATACAAGGGATTTGTATTATCTAAAAGAAATTATATATTGTATATTGTATATCAAATGAAAGGAATTAACTATATAAATCTATAAGTTCTAAATTAAATTATTAAACTTTAAAAGGGGGAAGGAGCTAACTATGAAAAGGAACTAACTATATAAGTTCTAAACTACTTATTAAACTTTAAAAGGGTATAATTTAATAAAATATTAAATATTTCTTTAATAAAAAGAAATGTATTACTTAACTCAGTTAAATGTCACTTGAACTAGATATTAAGTGATGAGTGTCAAGTATGACCTCTTCTTTAGACACAGTGAGGAGCCACGTTGTTGGTCACTTTAATTGCTGATTAAAGTGCTACATAAATTGTCAACCCAAGGAAGTCTGATTATTTCAAAGGCAACTACGTACTATATGTACTCAATCTTAAAAGTACTAAAAGTTGTAGTACAACAAATCACACCTTACTTTAACAACTAAAGCTTCACTCTGTGTTACAACAATTATACTCTATTGCAGATATCTTATTAGGGAATGCTTAATTTCATTCAAGGAATAATTCAACAGAAAGAAATAAATCTACAAAACAATGGCTATGTTGTAACAGAGAATCAGGACCCTATCCCTGGAGCGGGAACCTTCAGCACCTGCCTTTGTTATCTAGCTCGCCAATTCACTCTGTAAACTTAATCATTGGTGATACACTCATGAAATAACTTTGACCAATGCAACAATCGATTAAGAAAAGGACAAAGTTTCAACAATGGTAAAACAACATCTAGAAAACAGTACTTGTTAACAAGGTATGAATAAAAATCACACTTGACACACTACAAAAATATAATGGGTGAATCTTGTGATGAAGGTGGGCCCTGTCCTTCTCACAAGATTCGCCAGGAGATGAGAACTAGGAAAAGATGTTTAGAACAAGAGTTTTATTCATCCATCAATATGTCATGTTACAGAAAGAAAAGATTCTAGTCCTGTCCCTTCAACTGAGCCTTTTCTGCAGTCTGTTCATCCCCCTTCTAATGTAGATGTCTCCTCTTTATAAAGAAGAGACATCTATTACAAAATATTTACATTATAAACTCTATTTCAACCCATTATACAAAAATAGGGAAATCAGTTTCCCATCAACAAAATTTTGTTACAATAATACTGTCTTTAGATTACAGACGTTACATCCACTGTAACAGCTTCCTCGATGATCGATCTGGCTCCTCTGTTGCTGTCAAATTTGGAACGCAAATATCAACTATTTCAGCTTCGAGATTTGTGTGCCATTCTTGCTGTTTCAGCAACTGCAAAAATAGTCCTGCCAACTCCAGGCAGTTTCAGCAACGCCGGCTGCACATCATTCTTTAATTGTTCAACAACTAATCAATTCAAAGATTAACTATGAAGAGAACATGATTATATGTTAAATAATTAAACATATAGTGATGAGGAGAATCACTGCATACCTTTGGAATAATTGAGTCAAAACACTAATAAGGACTTTCAAATATGGGTTGAAAAGGGTGACATTATAACAAAATGTATAGTCAGAAAGAGACAATATGAGGTCCTAACATCCCCGCCAACTGAAAGAGTTGCAAGTCCCCATGCAACTTTTACTGTGAGTCTGAGTCGGAGTACTGGAATGTACAGTGCAAATTGCTTATGCAATAAGTATAAAGGTGTTGTCAACCATGTCTCTGAAACCCTGGGCATTCTGAACTTTTTTCCATGCTGCAGGCTCCTCCTTTTTGGGTAACCTGAAGTCAAATTTTTATTGTTGTGCTGGGAGCCAAAGAAGAGGGAAGTGAAAATGATAACCCAACCAATTCTCGGCACACTGGTGAATGCATTTAACATAGTTAGGTATTCGTGGAATTGCTACCTAAAGATTAAGTGGGTTAAAGGGATGGTATTCCCTTCTCTCTTTAGGGCAATGTTCCCAGAATAGATTGTTTGCTTGTATGGCCAAAGTTCCCTTAGTCTTAACATAATGTTGGCAGTCCTTTAAGACTGCTGCCTGTAGTTTTCTGATATGCTCAGTCATTCCTGGCTCTTGTAAAACCTGTCGATGTTGAGCAATAAAAACAACGACATTCTGAGGCTCCGCTCGGATCTAGAGAAGGCAGTTCTCTTCATTGTGTGTTGCTGACATGAAAGCATTTTGACAGGTAAGCTGATTGCCCAGGAAAGAAATGAAGTCTTTGATCTAAATGTCACCAACGAGAGGAATCAAATTAAGCTTCCTATCTTCAGGCATGGCCTCATTATGAAGATAGAGTTCACATAACAAGTTTTGTTCGCTAATTGATGCTTCTGCAAAAGTCTGAATAAACTGCTGAGGTGTAGACACCTCGTGGGGTCATCCATCTCTAATCGCTTTCACTTGGAGGAATGCTAAGCGTTCTCTTAAAAACACAGAATAGTTAAAGGATGGTTTTCTGGTGGCCAACAATCTTTGAACTAACTCAAAGATAAGAGACAGTCTAGTTTTCAATTCCTTATTTTCCTTATGCTGTGCACGAGAGTGTTCCGGGACTTCCCAATTTCTATATATATGATTCAGACATAATGATTTATGTCCTGTAATGCCTTTTCTTGTGACAGAGCATATTCTTTCTTCCATGTATCCCTCAGTTCTTGAAAGCTTGAGGTATGAGTAAAGACAGTCCTTGCACACCGAGGTTCTGTCTGAGTAAACACAGTCTTCGAAGACTTTGGTGCTAGTTTTTTATCTTTAACAACTAGGGTAGGCCAAGGTGCTTGTGGTTTCATTTCTTCTCCAGAGGTCTTTGAAGGCCCTGCTAGTTCTTGTGTAACAGTAGGGCGTTCCTTTTTAACTATGACAGGAGTAATTGCAGAAGTGGCTCCAGGCAATGGGAATTCAATTATCTTATAACCAGCTTGAGAATAGAGATCACCACATTCGCTGCACATGTATTCATTATATCGATCCTTTTCTGCACTTTTCTCGGCTGCAGCTGCTACATGAGCTAAAGTATACAGATTGAGTTCTTTTTCATAAGCTTCCCTTGCCATCATTAACTCGTGCTTATAAACCTCACTCTCAGATTTCAAAAACTCATTTTCTTGTTGAAGGGAGGCTAAAGTGACAGGGCCTTCTGTAGTGTTGCAGTCTCTGGATGAGAGGGTCGTTGTTTGGTGGCAGCTTCATCATTTGCATCCTCAGTAGGTGGTTCTTGTGTGTCAACTGTTGAGTCAGTAGCAGCTATGTCTTGGTCTGTTTCCTGTTCATGATTGTCAGCAGGTGGTTCTTGTGTAACACCTGCTGGGCTAGTAGCTGGTTCTTGTGTTCCTTGACAGGTGTTTCTTGTGTCACACCTGTTGAATCAGTAGCTGGTTCTTGTGTAATAGCTACATCTAGGTCGTCTATATTTTGTTCCTCAACAGGTGGTTCTTGTGTAACACATGTTAGGTCAGTAGCTGGTTCTTGTGGAGCAGCTACATGTTGTACATCGTCTTGGGTGTCTACTTTTGATAGATCAGCAGCTGGTTCTTGTGGGGCAGCTGCATCTTCTGAAAAGAATGATGTCACAAATTCCTGAGAAACTTACATTTCGGTACCGGAGGGTGAGGAAGGTAAAGATTGGGGGTGTGGTGGGGTATGGGGTTTTAAGATAATGGGTGGGGAATCTGGGATGATGGTCTCGGTTGCTATTTTGGAAGAGGTCCTTCTTTGTCTTCGAGGTAGGAAGGTGGGAAACACAGTGGTTTTTCTCTTACGAACATTTTTCCTTAGGGTAGGGGGATTATCAGTAATAGTAGCTTCTTTAATTGAAGCCCTCGTTGTTCTCTTTAGTGGGGCTGTAGCCTTTTCTTGTCTTTTCCTTTTGAGCTTAATAATGGGAATATTATCATTCGAGTCATCACTGGGGATATGGACGGTGGGAGTGGATGATTCGGCTACATTAACAGATGGGGTAGATACAGAGGAGAGATCAATTGGATTGACTGGTGCCGGTGGTAAAACTTCTGAGAATTCCAAAATACTCCTAGGCTGTTGTACAGAAGAATTTTCAATTTGTTGAGCGATTCCAGGGGTCTGTTGAGGATTTTTAGCATCCAATTGGGGTGTTTCGGCTGCTGGTTGAGAAATTTTGTAGTTTCTTGAGGGTGTTCGGCTGCTGGTTGCGGAATTTGAGCAGCTCCCTGGAGATTTTCTGCTACCAGTTGAGGGATTTCAGCAGCTTCTTGGGGTGGGTTGTTAAGGGGAGGAGGATTCTGCAGGGAAAAGCCCCTCTGGATTAGGAGCTGAACCAAGCGATGGTGAGTGAGGGAGAGGAGTGGGTGCTTTGCATTCACGGAATAATGTGACATATTCTTTAGACACCCAATCAGATAGTATGGCATATTTAATAAACAACCATGTCTTAAATGATTCAACAACACAAAGTCGTGTTGGTACACTACCTGGTAACTTCCCTCACAGGTGAAGTAGTGCTTGACAAACTCTGCGACCTTCGGCCATGGAGGTGGTAATGAATGAAGTGCAACACCCCTGCCTTTAGGTTCGACCCTTTCTCCTGGTAGAAGAAAATCTTGTTGTGCATTCAGAATGAGGTGTTTACGACTGAACCAATGAATTCCATTGGTTGATAATCCTAAAACCTGCACTATATCCTCCTTTGTTACTGGAATTCGCACTCCTTGAACTGTAGAGTATCCTTCCTTTAAATTTCGTGAGAATTCCAGGACTTGTTGAGAGTCAAATCCCAGGAACCTTTGGAAATAATCCACCAGCCTGCTTGCAGAAAAATTTGATATGCTTCCTGGTGTAATTCCAATAGAGCCATTGAGCCAGGTTCATGTTGAACAACGTTACCTCCCATAGTTACTGGTTCAGTAAAATGCACAGTACAGAGCCGAGTTACCGCAACCGAAAAAGAGTAAGATATTGCAAATGAGGTTATGACATAATAAGACACAGACAGGATGACGAGACATGGTCGTGATACAAAACGATGGTGATTGGAATATCATGGAATGATTGCAATATTTTGGTATTCCCCCCTCAACTGCGGCTAAAATGATAAGTTTGAATGTACGACGATTTCGGTAATCATATCGGAATCTTCTCATTAACTACAGTTTAATATTTACACATAAACACGCATACCTCACGTTTTACCTTCGATTGTTGTGCGGAAAATATAATCTTGTCATTAATAGATCACCAATGGTTACAAAAAAGGGTTGTAAGATATGAGGGTATTTATATGAAAGGCTTTCTCTATTCACATGAAGTAAGGAAGTAATAGTGAAGGAACACAATTATCAGAATGAATGGCTAATTCTCTCAATGAAAAGTGATATGTATTGGTCGTTTTTGAGAGAAATTGATGCCTCAATCTTGGGAAAAATGGGAAAATTGATGCTTCTTAGGGAAAGATGGAAAAGGTTGGTGTTTCATCAATGGAGAGATTGGTGTTTCAGCAACGAAGAAAATGGGGAAAAGTTGGTGTTTCGGCAATGGGAATAATGGTGTTTCAGCAACAGGAAAAATTTTCTGTTTAAGGAAAAATAGGGAAATGTTACTGAAGGGTAGTGTGAGGAAATGGATTATGACTTGAAGTAAAATGGCAATGTTTCCCAAGCCGAAACCTGATCCTTCTTGCAATGGAATTGTTCTTTTTAGCCAGCCTCTGAATCTAAAATCTGCAAAATAATGAATTGTAACATGGAAACCCTTGACAAGGATTATTAGTTAAAAAAACATCTAATCTAATAAAAATATATAATAGAAAAACTAGGTGTAATGAGGGGTAGCAGACTCCCCCTGAAAAACATAATGTGTATATGCCATGCAAGTGGCCTTGAAATCCTCTTTAGAAATAGGTTGCTGGTACAAACGGAGCCGATACCCATTCACTAATAATGGGGTTTTGGAATCATCAATTGTTAGGAGCCTGACTGTTCCATTTGGAAAAACAGTATCTACTTCATAAGGTCCCAGCCACCTTGTTCTTAATTTTCCTTGAAAATTTTTAAAACGGGAGTCATACAATAGAGCCCAATTACCTTTTTGGAACTGCTTGTACTTAATGGTTTTATCATGCCACCTGGTTCTCTGTTGTTGTATCATAGTTGTTTGATGGATGGCATCCAACCTCTTTTCATCCAGTTCCTAAAGCTGCTGCAACCTAGCTGTCTGTGCATCAGTCAAGTCAAGGTTAACAGCTAAAGTAGTTCTTAAGGTTTTAATTTCAAACTCCACAGGAAAAACAACACTTTTACCATAAACTAATTCATAAGGTGAAAAACCCGTAGTATTCCTCCAGGTAGTTCTGTAAGCCCATAATGCTTCAAGCAACCTTTGAAACCAATCCTTTCTATTCTCCTTTACTGTTTTTGTTAAAATGGCTTCTATGACTTTATTTGTACTTTCCACCTGCCCATTGGCTTGGGGGTGATAAGGTGTAGTCATTTTATGATTAATATGATATTTCTGAAGTGTATCTTTAAAGCCATGGGAGTTGAAAGGAGGTCCTCCATCTGTGACTAGTTCTCTAGGCACTCCAAACCTAACAAAGATTTCTTTAAATAGAAAAGTTAAAACAGATTCTTCATTAGCTCTAATGAGTGCCTTAGCTTCCACCCATTTAGTCATATAATTTGTGCAAACCAATATGTAAACTCTTTGATTGGATGGAGGGTTGATGGGTCCTATAAAATCTAGAGCCCATCTTTCAAAGGGTTCAAGTATTATCTGGGGGTTCAGTGGCATTTCATCTCTATGATTAGGTTGGCCCATTCTCTGACAGCTATCATAGGCCCTAACATATTTCTTTGCATCCTTGAAAAGTGAGGGCCAATAGCAACCTATTCTGAGAACTTTATGTGTTGTTCTCTTATCATCAAAATGCCCTCCACAAGGGCCATCATGACAAGCCTTCAATATATCATAAACCTCATCTTCTCTAATGCATCTCCGAATTTCTTGGTCCAGTCCAGTGTGAAAAAGACACCCACTTATCCAGCTATACCGAGCACTTTGTTCAATGATTTTTCTTTTTTATCTGTGTGACATGTGTGATGGTAGCTTCCCTGCAACTAAATAATTGGCAATGTCTGCATACCAAGGTGAGTGAGCAGATACTGCAAATAAGTATTCATCAGGAAAGGAATCATCTACTGGAGTATTATCATTAGTTTTTATCCGAGAAAGGAAATCAGAAACTACATTTTCTTACTGGTCGATCTACAATTGTAATATCAAATTCTTGTAGTAATAATAACCATCTGGTAACTCGAGCATTTGTAACAGATTTATTCTAGTATGAACAAAAGTAGGGTAACCAGTAATATAATGTCGAAACTTATTAATAGCATAAATGACTGCTAAAAATTCCTTTTCAGTAACTGTGTAATTAAGTTCAGCAGGGGTCATATTCTTACTAATAAAATAAATAGCATAAGGAAGATTGTTTTCTTCTTGACCCAAGAGAGCTCCAATTGCCGTATCTGAAGCATCAGAGGATATATGAAAGGGCAGTGCCCAATCAGGTCCTCTTAAAATAGGAATTGTAGACAACTGGTGCTTAAGTTCATCAAATGCTTTTTGGCAATCATCAGTCCACTTGAATTCAACATTTTTCGTCAGTAACACAAACAAAGGAGAAGCTATTTTAGAAAAAAATTTAATGAACCTTCTGTAATATCCAACATGTCCTAAAAAACTTCTTACATCAGTTTGTGTTTTAGGGATAGGACGAGTCTGAATTACCTGCACTTTAGATGGATCGACTTGAATCCCTAGGAAAGAAATGAAGTGTCCCAATATAATTCCTTCATTCATCATCATATGGCATTTTTCAGTACTTAAGGCAAGATGGGCTTCTATACAACGTTTAAGCATTTTCTCAAGGTTTTGTAATGCATCTTCAAATGTTGCACCATAAGGAGTAAAGTCGTCCATAAATATCTCCAAGGAGTCATTAAGCATGTCAGAAAAAATTCCTATCACTGCTCGTTGAAATGTTGCTGGAGCATTACATAGTCCAAATGGAAGAACTTTATGGGCAAAAGTTCCCCATGGACTAGTAAAAGTGGCCTTGTATTGGTCTTGGGGTGCAATTTTGATCTGGTTATATCCACTAAATCCATCTAAAAAGGAAAAGAATCTCTTTCCTGACAAACTGGCTAACACCTGATCAATAAATGGTAAGGGGAAATGATCTTTTTGAGTAGCTTTGTTTAGAGCTCTATAATCCACACACACTCTCCATTTCCCGTTTTTCTTAGGTACTATTACTAATGGAGAAACCCATTCACTGTCAGATCTGGGGTATATGAACCCTGCATTAAGTAATTTTTGAAGTTCTTCTTTAACAATTTCCCTCAAATTGGGGTTCATTCGTCGGTGGGGTTGACAGACTGGTCGATACCCTTCCTTAATATAGATATGATGAGTACATAATTCAGGAGAGATCCCCTTCATATCTTTGAAGTCCCATGCGAATGCTTCCTTATTTTCAGGAAGTAACTTCATTAACTGTTGTGTTTCAGCATCTGTTAAGTTAGGTTTTATATTCAATGTTTTTCCAGGCTCAATTTCTATTGTTATACTCTTAGAGGAGATATTAGTTGATGTTTGAGATAAATTATTAGATTTAAGGTTGTGTTGTGATTCAGGTTCCAAAATTGCAGTTAATTGATCATATGTTTCAGAGGCAACCAAGGAGGGTTCAGAAATAAAGTTATTAATTAGTTTATCCTCGATGGTGTATTTAAAAGTTAAGGCTTGTCCAATAGTTAAAATGGGTTGGGTATCATCATCCTTATAGTCTAACCATACAGAATTATCATTGTTAATCATAGGTGTAGCATGAGGGTAGAGAGTGCGCTGCTTAGTTTCACTTCCATTAGAAATGGTCATTGAGCCTAATCTACAGCTGATGAAGGCATCTGCTGTAGCCAGCCAGGGTCTCCCCAAAATCAATGGATGGCCACCCAACTTTGTTTTAGTTTGTAACACAACAAAGTCAACTGGGTAGTTCCAAGATTCGACTGAAATGATTAGGTCCTCAATAACCCCTTCTAGTTTGATGGTGGAACGATCAGCTAGCTCTAGGATAGTTGGTGTCTCTCTAATTACATTCATCAACTGTAATAACTGTGCAGTTTCAAGGGTCATAATATTTATGGCAGAACCTAAGTCTACCAGAACTCTGGAAACAAAAGTTTTTCCAACCTGTACTGTAACTGTAGGATGACCAGGATCACCATATTTTACAGGAGGGGTTTTTCTCGTCATTAAAGCAGCTAGATCACCCATCACATGAACTGTAAGGGGATCCTTAGCTTTTCTTCCAGGTTTCTTGATGCAAATGTCTCTAACAGTTCTAGCATAAATTGGTACATCTCTAAGTGCTTGCAAGAGTGGAATTTTAACATACAGATTCTGCAATTCCCCTAGAAGGTTAAAAGCAGGCATCTTAGGTGTCTTAGTGAGAGCTAGACGCTCAGGGAATGGTGGCTTTACTATTTCAGCAGTTCTACTAAAGGGTGGCTCAACTGTTTCAGCACCCTTATTGGATTATTTATCTTTTTTCTGTCTCTTCTTTATCAGAGTCAAAAGAAGTAATATCATCAATAATAGGCTCAACTATTCTCCCAGACCACAAATGAATGTCATCACATTACACAGGGAAAATAGGTTGGTTCTGAATATCAATGACTTGCACAACTTTGTTATTATTATTATTAGGATTGGGGTTTGGTTGTGCAGGCAGCTGGGGTCTCATTGTCTGGTTATTTGGTGGAGCATTTGATGGCAGAGAGAGAGATTGCTGATACTGAGGGAATTGGTTTGGAAATGGGATTTGTTGAGCTGTCCAGCCTGGGTTCCAATGATTAAAATAAGATTTCTATAGAGACCAGGGATTCCACATTGTAGGATCCATAAAGGGAGGGTTTATTTGTTGCATGGGTGGGAAGTTCATTTGGTTGAAGGGCGGGTATTTCATTTGGTTGAAGGGCGGGTAATTTTCTTGAAAAGAAGGATACTATTCCAACGATTAAATGGCATATTAGAATTTGTACCTTGTCCTCGTGGTTTCCATTTCCTCCTCTGTGTTAGCAAATAAACTTCTTCTGCTTCTTCTTTAGTTGGTTGCAGTGCTGATTTTATTCCTGGTAAAGAAGGGCATTGTTGAGTCTCATGGTCCTTCTCGCAAATGGTGCAAATTGGTACCTTGTCCAGTGGGCATTCCCTCAGTGGGTGTTTTTCTCTGCATTTAGGGCAGAAAATAACCAAAGCAGCTTCTACCTCTGCCTGCATCTTTTTAACCTGCAAGGTATCAATTTGTGAAGCAAAAGAGCTTAACATTTCAGTTTTTAATTCTTCAAGTAAATTACCTATTTCGGCTCTTTTTACTCCCCCACTGGCTAATTTTTGGACTCTTGAATATGTATTGTCCCTGCTTTTTGGTCTGTTTACTGCTCCTCTTAAACACCTCTTGCAGAGGTTGAAAATCTCTTCATATGATTCCTTAGATATATCCCCTTTACCAAGCATATTCAGCATGTCTAAACAGTCATCCTGTACCCCTTTCAATAATATTATCTTAAGAATATCCTTACTCATATTAGGGTGATTAGATCTCTGCAAATTATATTGTAATCTTAGTGCATTTCCTTTTAATGTTTCTGGAAATAACTTTAACTTTTTAGGATTAGTAACATAATCGTAACTTCTACATAATATATCAAACTCAAACAGAAATTCGTCAGGGTCCTCAGATGATAAACCATGGAAGTTAGGTAGGGCTGAGAGTGGGATGCTCTTCATAGGAGTTTCCCCTTTGGGAAGATCCTCAATAGGGAATTCCAAGGTGGAGAGAGAATTCTCGCCTCTTCCCTCTCTTCGTCCCCCACCAAAGAGTCCTTCATTGTTTCTGTCCATTGGTTATTCCCCTGTTACACTTGCCCGGTCTTCAGTGCTTTCTGTTGGGCTTTCAATATTCTGAACTAGTTCCTCAACTTCAATATCTTTTATTGGTTCTTTAATGTCTTCCACTGACTCCTCAGTTTGTTCTACTGTCTCTTCGTCCCTTTCAAGTCCCACTACTTCCTCTGTTTCATAGTTCGATTGGAGATAGTGTTGAGTCTGTGGCCTCTGAGAGCTTATCCTCTGAGACGTTTCAGCTTTTGAAATAATGTCGTCAATGAAAGTTTTCCTTCCTCCTCTGCCTTTGCCCTTGCCACCTGTAGGATTATTTTTCTTGCGTCCTCTCATGCATCATGTACATCTAAAAGAAAATCATTAATGCTCTTAAAATCTACAATCCCCTTCCCCAGCAACGACGCCAAAATGTTGGTCACTTTAATTGCTGATTAAAGTGCTACATAAATTGTCAACCCACGGAAGTCTGATTATTTCAAAGGAAACTACGTACTATATGTACTCAATCTTAAAAGCACTAAAAGTTGTAGTACAAAAAATCACACCTTACTTTAATAACTGAAGCTCCACTCTGTGTTACAACAATTATACTCTATTGCAAATATCTTATCAGGGAATGCTTAATTTCATTCAAGGAATAATTCAACATAAAGAAATAAATCTGCAAAATAATGGCTATGCTGTAAACTTAATCACCAGTGATACACTCATGAAATAACTTTGACCAATGCAACAATCGATTAAGAAAAGGACAAAGTTTCAACAATGGTAAAACAACATCCAGAAAACAGTGCTTGTTAACAAGGTATGAACAAAAATCACACTTGACACACTACAAAAATATAATGGGTGAATCTTGTGATGAAGGTGGGCCCTGTCCTTATCACAAGATTCCCGAGGAGACGAGAACTAGGAAAAGATGTTCAGAACAAGAGTTTTATTCATCCATCAATATGTCATGTTACAGAAAGAAAAGATTCTAGTCCTGTCCCTTCAACTGAGCCTTTTCTGCAGTCTGTTCATCCCCCTTCTAATGTAGATGTCTCCTCTTTATAAAGAGGAGACATCTATTACAAAAGATTTACATTATAAACTCTATTTCAACCCATTATACAAAAATAGGGAAATCAGTTTCCCATCAACAAAAATCTATTACAATAATACTGTCTTCAGATTACGGACGTTACATCCACTGTAACAGCTTCCTCAGTGATCGATTTGGTTCCTCTGTTGCTGTCAAATTTGGAACGCAAATCTCAATTGTTTCAGCTTCGAGATTTGCATGTCGTTCTTGCTGTTTCAGCAACTGCAAAAATAGTCCTGCCAACTCCAGGCAGTTTCAGCAACGCGGGCTGCACATCATTCTTTAATTGTTTAGCAACTAATCAATTCAAAGATTAGCTATGAAGACAGTGTGATTATATGTTAAATAATTAAACATATAGTGATGAGAAGAATCACTGCATACCTTTGGAATAATTGAGTCAAAACACTAACAAGGACTTTCTAATATGGGTTGAAAAGGGTGACATTATAACAAAATGTATAGTCAGAAAGAGACAATATGAGGTCCTGACACACATAACTGACAGAAGGCAAGAAACCATGCCTCAATGTCAAAGCAATGAAGGATTGAGAAGCGGTGATGTTTGGAATATATGGAGAAAGTAGGAAGCATACAAGGGAGAAAGATTTTCTGGAGTATTACATAGACAGAGGAGGAATTTCCAACAAAGCCACAAATAAAGAGGAAGATTGAGCCTTGATTTTTCTTGGAGCTTTGGGAATGGTGGCTAAAAGACCTTAATTTTGAAGTCTTCTAGATTAGGGAACCAAATAAGTTGATCCAGATAGGCTGGGAGGAAAATGGTTGATTTAGTAACAGAAGCAGGAGAAACAACAAACCAGAAACACCTTCAAATGAAAGTTTCAAATAAGTACTTACAAATGAATGATTAAATTTTATGTTAATTGTCAAATTTTGAGCTTCTCTAGTTAATCTAAGCAACAACTTCATTAAATTCTAATAATTGTGAAATTAGGGCTTTTATTGAGCAACAACTTCGTTAAAATGATGTTAATTGTAAATTAGGGCTTTTACATAATGCAATTTTCCAAGGTAGGACTAACCTAGGTTGCTTTTGGAGAGAAGGACCTATCCACTGCCATCTAAACCTGAACTGCATATGAATAAGAAATGCAAAGGTGTGTGATCGATTTAGGTTCATATTAATAAAGAGAGCATCGATTTGGGCCACACCATCCCCTTTTGATACCATTGTTCCATGTTAATATTTTTTTATTTAAAGGTAGCAACTAAATTATTTTGCATATGTTAGGACCATGAGTTTTATAAATCTTGTACCACCACCAACCTAACATCTCTAGTAATAAGAGTTTCCATCTATGAATTATAACTTAGTTTTGTAGTGAAATCACCCATCCTAATGTTTTTTGGGCTGGCATAAAGAGTCCACATCATCATCCCAAAGTATGATGAATCTTGAACATAATATATTAACGTAATTATGTCATTTCTTAACCACAACCCCTTCCAAACCTAACTTCTCCTCATTCTTCTAGCCTTCATGGCCCAAATTCTTCAAGGTTATGGGGGGAATGAACTAGTTGATTAGAAAGGGAAAAAGCATTTCTCACCCCCATCTATGGATCCTCCTCGATTCAAATTTTAGAACCATCACCAACTCTCCATATTGTCAAGGGTCCCAACAATGGAAAAGACACAGCCAAAGCTTCTTGTACAACAGATCCAATTTTTCAAATAAAAATCTCAGTGCTTGATACCACTCCTCCATAGATAAGTCATTTAAGTGTTTTGATCTCATGATCCAACCCCATAAGGATAAGTTATGCATTCAAGACGTCATAAGCTTCATGCAACTAGAGACTAGGAGAAGAGAAAAAATATTTCCAGTTCCCAACCACCTCATAATAAGCTCTAACTTTAACTTAGTTGACTGGACATTTGACATGGAAAGGAAAGATGATGCAAAAGTATTTGTATAGTAGATAAAGTATGTGTATGCACAAGTCCATGATAGAATAATCAGAAAGAATTCATAGTACAAGAAGTGCACATATAAATAAAATAGGTGCATACCTCTTAAAATTGGAAATTCAGAGAAGAGAACATATATAGATTGTTGTCATTTCGACGTTACTAGTCAGCGAATGTGAAGAGATACATATATAGAATCATTTAAGAGCCAAAATACATTGTCGAGTTTTTTCGTTTCTATAAATTGAATTTGCATCTATAATTCTAGATATTAAAAATGAGTAGGCATCTTCCTTCATGACTATGATTATGGTTCCATGTTTTTCCTAAATTAATGTTTGTCCATTAAGGTACTTTAACTTGTTTCCTTTCTAATTTGTGAGTTATAAATTGTTATACTTGCATTATAAAGTTCAAAGATATTGGATAATCAAACCCATTAAGCCCCCTAATATGATACTACACCTCAAGTGACCAAGATGCATGGTAGGGAATTTGTGTGTCTTTAAGATCTTCTCTTTGTTTAGATTCTCTTTCCAACTCTTTGCCATTTTTTTTAATGAAAACTCTACCTACTTATTAATTCACATTCCATTAAAAGCTAACTTTCTTCCCTCCACCTCTTCTCCTCCCCAATAGTCATTACCCTTCTCTATAGGATTTGTTTATTAGCACCCCATTTATCCATATTTCTTCTTCCCTTTTGCTCTCTATAGCTAGAGGAGAGATAAAAAAGGTCCAAATAAAAGTTCACAAACTACATAATAAGTAAAAAGAATGAGAGGCAAGTGGATTAAAAGAATTAACCAATACAAACCATGTTCTTATCTCATTTCCAAACAACACTTGCCTTCCACCAAATTAATTTATCCTTCCGACTCAAATGTATTCATCCTTCCACCTCTAATAATTATATGTTGATACCTATTGATTCAATCTAGAGAAAATTATTTTGCTAGTTACTGGTTTATTATAATCACAATTCATAATTATATGTTGATACCTATTAATTCAATCGAGAGAAAGTGATTTTGCTAATTTGTAATTTATTATAATCACAATATTCATGAGAATAATCTCCCCTTTACTTGCTTGATATCTTTGATTTGAGATATTATGCTAACTCTTATTAACTCCACCTTACTATGTAACAATTGCCTTTCATGTGAAATCCTACCATTCTCATCCTCTCATTTGTTCCTTACTGTCTTCAACATTGACACTAATACACAAATTTATTATTATAATTTAGTAATGGTGAGTAATATTTAATATTGTATTATTTAATTTATTTATTTAAAGATAATTAAATCATCGCATAGTTTTTAAAGCGCTAAAAGAAAAACTGTATTTAACTATTCGATTAGTAAATACCCTTTCCCATATGAAGATAATAATTTCTTGATAGTATATATAAATGTAATTTGTTATAATTAATTTTGTATATATTTAATAATATATAAATATTTTTTTTTCACAAATATATAAATAAAAGGTTAAATATTTTTAATACCATTAAATAATATTTTATTGTTAAGTCTTTATATTAATTAACAAATAAATATTATTTATAATTTACACAAACATTTATACAAATAAATAAATAAAAAAATACAAATATTAAAAAAAATCATTAGAAAGAAGATCACCACTTCACTAATAAACAAATTACCCGTAACATAAATAGTAATAAAATAGTTATATAAAAATTAATAATATAATATCATAAAAATATTACAAGTAATAAAAGAAAATTATTATATAATAAATTGATATAATTATATCAAGAAATATATCAAATAATATTAAAATGAATAATATTCTTTCGATAATTTCTCAAAAAAAATAATAATTTGAAAATCAATAATATTGAATTAAATTTTAAAACTCATAAAACCATTTAATAATATTTAGAAAAGCATAAAGCTCAATAAATATTTAAAAATGAATAGAACATTAAGTAATTCAGGAGCTATTCTCATTAATAGCATTATATTAAATCAATGGAATTTAACATTTTGCAAAACCATTTTATTTATAAATTTGATAAAAAAAAAAAAAAATCAATGAATTAATAGTAGTATTATTCTAAAATAGTAAAATATCAGCCTAATATTTATAGTTTAAATAGATTTTATTGTAGGTGGTTTTAATCTGGCACGAGGGTAACTAGATATTTTAATTGCTTATAAAATAAATAGTATATCCAAAATAAAATCATCTACTGCAAAACAAGTTTATCCGCTATTACGTTGCAATACAAAAAGTTGTTATCAAGAATAACAGGGGTAACTAGATATTTTAATTGCTTATAAAATAAATAGTATATCCAAAATAAAATCATCTACTGCAAAACAAGTTTATCCGCTATTACGTTGCAATACAAAAAGTTGTTATCAAGAATAACAGGAAGCCAGAATCTCAAGAAGTCACTGGTGCAAGATCTATGGCACTGAACCCTAGAGGAGCTAGAATATTAGCATCACATTGAAGGTGGGTTTCTAAATGTATTATCTCAACATCTAGACTTTCCAAGCATACACATTGATGATGTTAGACACATTTAATATCATTCAAAGCAGAAAGATGTTGTATTGCTCCTATTTTTCTTTCAAGACCCAACCCAAAAGGGTCTTCATCTGCTAGTTGTTATGATGCGGGAGCATTCAGCCCAAGAGAAATTATTGTAAATAAAAGTCATAGGGGGTCAAGCATTCTAGAATTATTTTCCTAAGTTAAGTCAGTGTGATTAATTAAATGTTTCCAAAGTAAATAAATAAGAAAATAAGAAATAGGGAGTGATTTTAGGCATAAAACAATGAATGTGGATCATTAAGTGATAAGGAAGCTTTTCTTTTTTAGAACAGGGAAAAAGATGGGAAAAAGCCTCAAGATGTTTTTGCCATATGTATGCATTGCATGTAGAGTTAGAGCTTTTAGTGAGTGATTTTAGGATTTTTAGATCATGCTAAGTTTTATAAATTATGAAGCCTCAAAGGCATTGAATATGATAGAGTGTGAGAGAGTGTGGTGGAGAATAGGTTGAACAGCCAAGGCTATAAGTCCTCTGGCAAATTGTAAGGGCCATGAGCGTTGAAGACCTGGCCACGAAGAAAGGTTGTAAGTATTTTTTTATTAATATGATAAGTGTGGTTTTTAGAAATTGGATGTTAATTTCTGAATTAGGTTCAATATCAATCGAACTGTGAAGGGCGCACATAATACCTTGAATGCATGATTAATAATTGTGAATCACTATTATTATTAATGCGTTGGTTGTTGACATGATATATGACCACGTTATTGAAGCTGTTTGAAATGGTATCAGTTTTGTATTAAATACATGGTTGTTGACTGCGCTGGTGTCATCGGTTGTATAAGTTGACATTAAAAACAAGAATATAAAACTTTGTTTCGGCTTGTAAGATCAATGGAACTGATAATCAATTCAGTGGTGATTTGATATATATATTGAAAGCGTAGGTTTTGATTGGGCATTTATTGAAATGGAATTTGACATGGACAAATTATGGAGATCCTGGGTATTGCAGGCCAGGCTTGCATCAGGTGGTATCAGAGCTAGAATACTCAGCTGAAGAGGTTTGTTTTTTTTTTAGAACTGAAGTGTGATGAATGATTTTTAAATCTGATATGCAAACTACACAAGTGAATAGGATTGCAGAAGTGGAAAGAAGACAAGATCACGCAAGATCTTAAGAGGTGAGATTATTTTTCTGATTTGAAATTTGTAAATGAAGTTTATGGTTGCAAAGAAGGTGGCAGTGAACCTAGCATTCAACTGAAGGCTAGATAGGGAGGACAATTGCAGTGTTCTGAGGAAGAGGAAGGTGAGTTGAAGAGATAGCCTACAGAGAGCAGAGGAGTGCTCAAGAGGTTCCAGAGGCAGTGAACCAGTACTTACCAAAAGACTGAGTGAGGAGAGCTTGGTGAGGTAAGTTGCAGCAAGAGAGATTGTTGTTGCAGAGGCTAGTACAACTCATGGTGAGTGAGAAACTCATGAGGAAGTAGTCTGCCAGAGGCAGAGGGAGTTTTTCTAGAGGAAGAAGAGGTTCAGAGAAATGCCACAGAGATGAGATGACTGCAGAGGTTCGAGAAAGAGAGATTGCAGAAATAAAGGTACAGTTGTAGGTACTAGAAAAATGGCTACAAGAGCAGGAAAATCGGAAAGGAAAATGGATATTTCCACTGAAGGGAAGGAGAGTGATTTGGCGACCGTTGCAGAGGAGGTTGAGGCAAATTGTGATTGCCTTGTTGGAAAGGGACTTAGAGTTCTTGCGCCAGAGTTGGAGTGTGAAAATCCCACATGCAGATATATTAAAAGGAAAATGTTGAAGGAAGCAGTCAAGACTGAAAAGTCTTGTGATTTAAAAACTAATGAGTTGTGTATGTTTGTAGGTACAGAACAAGGAGATGAACAAGTTTTAGAATTTGTCCAAGAAGAGTTGAATCTGAAGGCTGTTCAGATCAATGATGAGAAAATGAAGACGAAGGAGTCTAATCAGAATGTTGGATCAGCTAATGATTGGTCAAAAGTTGTTGAAGGTATAGAAAATTGTGTGAAGTTTCCAAGATCTACTCCTAATGAAGTTGTTGAATTGTATAGAAAATTAGATCTCAAGAGAAGAGAGTTGGAGAGACAGAGGACTTATGTGCTGAAATATTTGCTGGAGACATCTGAACGAGAGGAAAAAGTTGCAGATCAAGTTGCAGATGAAATTGCAAATGAAATTGCAGGTGATGAGCAAAAGAATGTTGCAGAGGGACAGGAAGTTTGGGAGGCCGCAACATCTATAGTGACAGCTACAACACCATGTGAGGCGACATTTATGGTGACAGCTGAGACAACATTGATAGCAGCAGAAGAGGCACTGATGCCTTATATTTTTTATTCTAACAATTGTTTTGTGAGTACAGGTCTTATTGAAGATGCTAGAGAAAATCTGTTAGACAAAGAAATTGAACTGATGAGGCAGATGATGATGAAGGAATCCCGGAAGAGACCAGCAGCAGTGAAACAAAAGAGAAGCAGCAAGAGGGAGACAACAGAAGATTGCAAGAGTGCAGCTAGTGGAGCGATGTAGCATAAAGTGTGGAGACCTAGAGAAGAACAACAGACAGAAGCAACGGCAAATGGAAAGTTGCAACACAAGATATGGGATTCAGGCAAACCTAGATCTGAACACATGATCATGATATCATGAAATTTTTATACCTTGGGAGTCTAATGCGGGAGCATTCAGCCCAAGAGAAATTATTGTAAATAAAAGTCATAAGGGGTCAAGCATTCTAGAATTATTTTCCTAAGTTACAAGTCAGTGTGATTAATTAAATGTTTCCAAAGTAAATAAATACGAAAATAGGAAATAGGGAGTGCTTTTAGGCATAAAGCAATGAATGTGGATCATTAAGTGATAAGGAAGCTTTTCTATTTTAGAACAGGGAAAAAGCCTCAAGATTTTTTTTTCCATATGTATGCATTGCATGTAGAGTTAGAGCTTTTAGTGAGTGATTTTAGGATTTTCAGATCATGCTAAGTTTTATAATTATGAAGCCTCAAAGGCATTGAATATGATAGAGTGTGAGAGAGTGTGGTGGAGAATAGGTTGAACAGCCAAGGCTGTAAGTCCTCTGGAAAATTGTAAGGGCCATGAACGTTGAAGATCTGGCCACGAAGAAAGGTTGTAAGTATTTGTTTATTAATATGATAAGTGTGGTTTTTAGAAATTGGATGTTAATTTCTGAATTGGGTTCAATATCAATCGAACTGTGAAGGGCGCACATAATACCTTGAATGCGTGATTAATAATTGTGAGTCACTATTATTATTAATGCGTTGGTTGTTGACACGATATATGACCACGTTATTGAAGCTGTTTGAAATGGTATCATTTTTGTATTAAATGCATGGTTGTTGACTGCGCTGGTGTCATCGGTTGTATAAGTTGACATTAAAAACAAGAATATAAAATTGTGTTTCGGCTTGTAAGATCAATGGAACTGATAATCAATTCAGTGGTGATTTAATATATATATTGAAAGTGTAGGTTTTGATTGGGCATTTATTGAAATGGAATTTGACATGGACAAATTATGGAGATCCTGGGTATTGTAGGCCAGGCTTGCATCATGTTAAGAAATGGATTTAAGGTATTGTTTCCTTCATCTCCTGGTTTGGTTAAGGTTAGGGACCCTGTGAGAAAACTAGCCTTGCACTACCTTATGGTCCTAGCAATGTGCCTTGGTTGAGACCTTCCTTCTAACTAAGGAGTGATACTAAATGTGAGGACCTATCCTCCTGCTAGGCCCAAGTTATCTCTCCCTATCTCAATAGTAAGACTTGATTGGAAAGTGGAATTGCATGTACATGTGGATGCTTTTGGGGAATTATTAGGAGCAGTTCTTTCAAACTTCCTCTACGATATTTGAGTCTAAAAAAACTTGGTGGTCCACAATAACACAAGATTCAAGGTGATGAATCTCATTTTGAGTTTTAGTAGGGGCAACAGAGTGGAATACATCCACGCTTCCTATGCCTTTTGTTGGGTGTCATTACAACCTTGGGGCCTTGGCCTGCACCTCCTCGACAGCTTTGCATGCGCTGTCGAGGCATGCTGCACAGAGGAAGTGAACATCAAGGGTTTGGACAAAGGACACTAGAGGCAGAGGAATGGTTGTTATGAGGGACCAAGTAAAAACGAGAATGAAAAGATGATTGTCTAGACACAAAATTACAATACATAATGGGGCAATTGACAAACATGAGGGAAAATGGTTCACCATGAACAGGGTTGCACATCAAACTACTGGCACCATATTGCCAGCAATACAACCAACACCTACCAAATGAAATGGTTCCAATTGAATAGAGACCAATTAACTCAGTCAATAAGGAAATGACAGTACAAACAAGAGACTCGAGAAATACCCTAATATGTATGCCCATTTGCAACTTAGATTCTAATTGTTATAAAGCCAGAGGTAATTCCAATGACTCTAATCTTCGAAAGAAGCACCCCATCCAATGAACAACCCCATCAAAACAAACATCAATATTGTTTAATCTTCCTCTCCACTCATGCATCAAGTACCATGTCTTCAATAACCTAACCTACTAGACCATCACCCAAACAGAAGGAAATCACTACAAGGTTGATAACATGCCTAGAAAAACTCACTTTAGAGGGAAATTGGAAAAAAAATCCCCAATAATATCGCAAGGTTGTCATGGACTGACCCCTTGTCATCTTGGCACCCTTAAGCAATCCTAACTATGGCATGGATGTGAGCACTTTCCAACTTAAAAGATGTAGAAGACAAGTACAATAAAAAAAACACAAAATCGAGTGACTACTTGCCATGCTAATTGAGCGATGAATGCTCACATGATTGTGCATACAGGGGGATGACCATGCCACCCCCTCATAAATGCTTTGCTTGACGGTGGAGTGGTGAGATCGACCCCCAACCCCTTGACCTTCTTCCGTATCCACCCCAATTAAGGATAATTTGTCTTCTTTATTGATTTATGATTTTGTTTTATAATTATTGTGAAGCATCAGTTAAATTTAAGTCTTTTATATATTTTTATAATAGTTTATTTTAATATTTAATTATAACTTATATAAATAATATTTTAAATTTAAATTACATATTTGTGAATTTTTATAAATAATTTTATTAATTATTAAATAAAATTTATATGAATATTATTTTAAATTTAAATTACATGTTTTATTATTATTTAATTATTAAATTAATAGTGCAACATAAAATATAAAAAGAAATTTTAATACTTTGTATTTGTGATTTTATTTTTAATAATAATTTTGTGAATTTCTCCGTAAATAAATTTTATTTTCAATAATACTTATATAAATTTATTGTATAGAAAATTAGAAAATTTAAATTCTAGTAAAAATATTAAACTTTACAAATTACTTGAAGTGATTATTTCCAAACAAGATATTATTATTTTATGGTTTCTTAGAAATGTTAATGCACCATTTAAATTTTGGAATCTATTTAAATTAGTTATTTTAAGAGAAGTTACCATTATTCATAAACTATAAAAAAAAAAATGGGTAATTTGAACAGGACTACATTTTTCAAATCATGTCTAATATAGTCACTTCGGATGGAGGAATAGAGAAATGAGAATTGAACCAGTCGACTTCACAATTCAGAATAATACCTTGATCATGACTTCACATCAAAAATACCTTAACATAACATCCTTATCACATCTATCCAACAACTAATAAATAAATCATTTTTTAAATGTAAATATTTATCATTATATTTTTTTAAATTATAAATTAATTTATTAACAAATAATATTAAATTATAATTTTATAATAAAAATTAATTAATTTATATTAATACAACTTATAATTATCAATGAGAATATAGTTTAATTTTTTTTTTTTAAAGACTTGTTGTTTTTTTAATTGGTTAAACAAAAAGTTAGATTCACTTGACAACATCGTATTTATTTTATTACGAGACTTCGTTATTCATCTTACTCAAAATTCTAACTATGTTTTGTTATTACATTTTATGTTTGTTTGCTATATCATAATAATCATAACTATGATTCTACTTTACATAACACTTCACCTTCCTTTAATGCATCACATCTTATGCTTCTCCATCTTATGCTTATATGTTTCTCTGGTGCACTTTAATTTATATGTATTTGAGCATTTCAACATTATGCTTTTTGATATGTTTAAATTTCTTGTAATTTCAACTTAATCCAATTGATATGTTTAATTTGCTTTCCTAATTGTTTTCCTTGCACTTTCTTGTAATTTTAACTTGTCCATAAATACTTTTATACTGCATCACAATCCAAATTCTAACCATCATACTTATGTCAAAAGGAATTGTAAAGAATTATTCTAATGTTGTTGAATATTTGGCTAATTATGAATTAATAAGTATTTCATTCATACCCTTTAAAATAATATCATTAATTTAAGTTGATGAGTTTATTCAGGGTGCTTTAGATTTATCTATATAGTTTTCCATGAAAGAAAACAATTTCACTTCATATTAACATTTTCATAATTTCCCCCAGATGCGGGTGTCATCCAAACATTGGATGTCCCTCATGCAAACCAAAGATCTTAGTTACTGCCACCTGCAGAGCAACGTGGCACCCCAGATCTCTATCTCTCGCAGAGGGAATGTTTTAATGACGGAAGGACAATGCAGGATGTTTGCATTTAAGACGGACGCGCTCCAACACAGCCCGGTTATGGTTATAAGCATGGTGATCTCCTGTGCACATTTCACCTCCGGCGTTCAGTCCTCAGGCTCCAGGCTCTGGTTTAAGGTGTGTTGTGATGTTAAGCAAAGGCTTGTGATCACAGGCAAGTTCCAGGCTAGCTCGGGTTCTCTTTGGCAGTATTTTGAATGTGCCAACGCTCTCCACAGAGGGATTCGTTCGGTGATTCGGGTGTCCTCTCCTCTGCTTGTCAAAATGAAACGCCAAAGCAAGCGAAGCCGCTCTGGGGGACGCCAAGGCAGTGGCAAGCAGCCTTCTGTCAGCCATTCGGCAAACCTAGCTCACTCACCCATTAACCTCACCTCCTCTCAAGAAGATTTGCCTCCCTCGAGCCCTGGTCGTAAGCCTGTTCCCAACAGTGCTTTCCAAAAGACGCATTTCAAATTTCAGAGTAACTTGAACAGGTCATTGATTACTGCTCACATTACTATTATTCTCTCAGAAGAAGAAAATCAAATCTCCCCTCTCTCTTGCATTGTGCCCAACCCTTCTCACAACAGTGAGCACTCCATGGATGAGGGAGATCAGGAAATTAGGCAAGTGGGAGAGATTGGTCAGGAGAATATTCAGCCAATAAGTATCCCTCCTCTAAATGACAGTGGCTCAATTGATGTGGAAAGGGACATAGGCACCACTAGTCTTAGCCAGGCGACAGATGGCAAAGCGAATCTCAAAATTGGCAGTGCGAGTAGGGATGTTGAGAAGACTCATGGGGAGGACGCGGAGGCCAATTGACATCTATGATTGCAATCCTCTTTTGGTCCCTGGTTTTTGCTCAGATGGTTACCTCCAGGATTTTTGCTCTCGGTTCAGCTCGACTTCGTCAATCTCAGATTTCGGCTTCCCTCTGAGGAAGTGTTCGTCCTCTTACTAGATGTCTGCACAGAAACTCTGTTTATCTGTTTCCGATTTATCTCTCTCTTTCTATCAGCATATGTCTGGGTCTCATGTCAGTTTGTTAGCTCTTTGTAACTATTTTCCCCAGTTTCTTTTTGTAATGGGGCAGTTCTGCAGCGTTGATGGCTCTTGGGCTCTGACCCCTGTAGCCTCAACTCCATGTAAAATTATTTTGAGTTACAGTTAATAGAATTTAGTTATTGCAGAGAAAAAAAACATTTTCATAATTTCAATGTCATTTCATGATATTTTTTTATTTCTAATTATTTACAAAAATACGAATAATAATAGTAGCCTATGGGATGTAGAATTGTTAAAGAGAGAATGAACCATTAAGACATTTGTTGTATGAAAGTCACTTATTCAAAACTTGTAAGTCAAGTTAACTAAAAAATATATATACTTCTTTATAATAATTACAAATTTATTAATAAAATGAGATACATTTATGATGCTATTTCTATTGGTTTACATAATAATAATAATCTAATAATCATTTTATAAAAAAAAAAAACCTAAATGGAAAATCTAAGGATTAGGAGGATCAAATGAAGAATTCAACAACCAAGAATCTGGAGATCCCCGTGCATGTAGTCTTAGCCAAATGACCTAACACACCATATAGGATTTTGTTAAGGCACAAATGCATGAAAATAGAATCCTTGCTTGAATGTTCTTTTAAAGGGTCAAGAAGTAGCATGAACCTAAGAATCGATATCCGTGAAAGGAGACAATCCCTTTGACCAAACCAATCCAATGGAGTCAAGAGAGTCAGTTTTATTAGAGTTTTTCATGATTTCAAATTAACTCCTTTGAGGATTGTAAAATTTAGATCTCGGAAGGAAGGGCCAACAGAATCGAGGACACTACTTTTATTCCATCCCCTCAACTTCAAATAAACTCACACAATATTTATACATTTGAAAATAATAATAATAATAATAATAACAAATAGGTTCAAAAGAGGATCAGCTTTATATATTTAAAATAGATAGGACATGGAATGATACTAGCTAAATCAAATATGGTTAACAACTTAAACTCAAAAATCAAAGTTGTATCAACATTTAACATCAAACGACCTAGAATATGTCAAATTAAGGGGAATGTCAAATTAATGGATACCCTGGATACAAACTTTGAGGAAGGTAGAGCTTGGAGGTGAGCAGTGCGAACTCACTTGGCCAATTTGGATGGATTTGGTTAAGGGAAACCCCAAGTCAAGTTTTAGGGGGGATCATTATTAGGTAAAACTTAACTCAATGAAAGAGTCAAAGTTCTCTGTTTAAATAGTGGTTTTCTTTGACACATGGTTTTAGTTTCTCATGGTTTTGTGCCCATGTAATGAAGGCTTTAAAAGGCTTGAATACTTCATTGTAATGGGCCAAGGGAGTTGAATGGTAAAGACTCACTTGGCCAACTTAGCTAGGTTTTGGTTAAGGAACTAATAAAATTCTATTAGTTGTTTATTTCCTCCAATTGGGTTTTTTCTATGATAAAAATTGTGTGCATTGTATTTATGACTTGTGATTTGTTGCTTATCGTTTTTTAATCTTCTCTCATTAAATTTATTTCTCACCAATATTTTTAACACCGCATAGATAATAATGTGCATATAATGTGTAAATATATATGTAATAGGACCAACCAAATAAGAAATGGATCACATATATAATGTGTGAATAGGTATACATATAAATCATGTAGTCCATGGCATCAAACCCCATGTACATATACGTTTACACATTACATATACATTTAACCCTATATATGCCCCCTTGTCGGGTCATATCATATATATTTCACCCCATATATGCCCCACTTGAAGTCATATCAAATATTCTTTTGTTGAAATCACTTAAGACTTACATTGGGATCCAACTATTTATTCATGTCTTAAAGAAATGTGAATCTTGACATATAACCTGACATACCACCATCTTAATTATTATGCCAAAACCATATTAGCAAATATTTATATTCATTTAGCTAACAGTAGCCATTCAAACTTAATGTGTATGGGGACACACACGACCAAGTTTTACCTCAACTAGTTTTTACTAATTTTTAGAAGCATTTCGCTATATTTATAATAAAAAATGCCCATTTTGAATCTCCATTAGTGGTATGTAGTAATCTATATGGGCTTAAAAAATACAACTTTCAATTTGTCTCTCTTATATAATTGGATGAGGAGAATCCAGATGATTATTGCATAATTTAAGGAGGTTAGTTTTTCACATGCACACCGGGAATTCAATATCGTTTCTAACAAGATGTCAAAAGACAGTCTCAAGCTGGCATTTGGTGAGATATACTATTCATACTTTGCAAATAACATTATACAACGAAGATGTAAATTCCCTTATATATGATTCATTCGGTGCATGTGATGCAGGTGCATCTCACCCTTTTCTTAATTAAAGAAAAATCCAAGTGGAGCATGAAGACACGGACCAGCGGAGCTGAATAAAGGGAAAAAATAGAGAAAATATCCCTTAAAGCAGTTAAAGGAAAAAAATTAAAGAGAGAATGGATAAGACTAGATAGACTTCCTATTATTAATAGCCATGCACGCTTTTTGGAGAGTTTTTGTGGAGGAAAATCAGAAGAGGATAGGATCGGTCCTTCATAAGACTTTTTATATAAATGTAATGCAATAGGGGTGTAATAGATATCTTATTTTGTGAAGAAAATTGTGAGTGGGCAAGATGTAGCCGAGCATGAGTTCGTTTTAAGGCTGAAAGGCCTTAACTTTGTAATTGTTCCGTAAATATATAAAAGTGTGTTTATGTTCTGTGTTAATTGTATACACTATGTGTTTTATAAATGAGTCAAAACTTGTGTTCTGTAAATAAAAATGGTGTTGCAGGCACTCGGCGGTGGCTGCATGAATGTTCAAATGAGAGCAAGACAGACTATAACGGTGAATTAATTAAAAGGCTTCCCAAAGATTGAGTGGGCCCATAACCCACAGGTCCAGGATCAAGATTTTTAAAGAATTTGGGAATTTGGGCAACCACCAAAATCTCAATTGCATCAAGTGGTGTCAGAGCGGGATTGTTTCTTTGAAGAAGTTTTTTTGGTACATTTGATGATTGAAGTGTGTTTTTTTTTAAGTGTGGTGAATAGCAGCATGCACAAGTGAAGAAGATTGTAGTAGTGGGAAGAAGACAAGATCAGACAAGCTCTTAAAGGTGAGATGAATTTTTTTGATTGAAAAATTTATTAATTGAAGTTTATGGTTGCACAGGAGTGGCAGTGAACCTGAAGAATCCAATAAAGAATTGGATAGAGAGGACAACTGAAGTGTTCTCACAAGAGAGTGGGAGATTGCACAAGCCTAGAGGGAGCAAAGGTGTTGCTCAGGAAGAGGTTCCAGACGGAGGACCTGTGCTTACCAAAAGACTAAGTGAGGAGAGCTTAGTGAGGTAAGATTGCAGCTAGGAGGACTAGCTGTTGCAGAGGCTTGTTGCAAAGGAGCTCGTGAAGAAAGAACGAGAAGAAGATGACTACTAATAGTCATAGCAGAGGTTCAAGAAAAAGCCACAGTAGAGGACATAAGAAAGAGGATGCCAAGATAAATGAGACTGTAAATGATGATGTGATGCTGCAACAATGCTACAAAGAAATTGCACTGTTGGAATACTCGTTGGAGAATCCAGGATATGACAAGGAAGTTTTCATGAAGGATAGTTATGAAGCAGAATATGGTAAGAAGGCGAGACTAGCTGACAATCTCCTGGTGAATACAGATCAGCATGCTGAATTATTGCCAGAGAAAGATGAGGAGAAAGCCAATGAAAATTTTTTGAGTCCGGAAAAAGACTTGAAGGTGCAGAGAGAAAAGTTGGTGACTGAATCGACAAATAAGACCAGTGGATCTTGTGATTTTAATGCTAACAATTTGATTGTGTTTACAGGTGATGAGCCAAAGGATGTTGTAGAGGGACAGGAAGCTTGGGAGGCAGCAACATCTATGGTGGCAGCGAAAGCAACTTCTATGGTAGCAGCTGAATTAATAGAAATTGGGAACAACAGCAGTAAGCTGGACATAGTGATTGAAGAAATATGGCAGCTGATGATGCAACAATCCAAATGGAGGAAAATAGAAATAACAGCAAGCAAGATCGATCAAGACTTGAACCTGATTGATAGAAAGAAGAAGATGGAGGAAAGGACAACAGAAATGTAGTGGCAGCAAATGAATAAAGCATTTGGACGGTTGCATAACAAAGTATGGGATCCAGGAAGATCACGACCACACCCCACATGATCAGGAGATCATGATCATTTTCAACCTTGGGAGTCTGATGTAGGAGCAGGCGACTCAGAGAAAACCTTGCACTTTCTATGTTTTTTTTCCAGTTAAAAGATATGTTTTTTCTCAGTTAAAAATAGGAAAGTAAAAAAATTATGTAAATATTCTTTTCCCTAAATAAAAGGATAGAATCGGGATAAGAATTTCTATGTTTCTAGTTAAAATTAGGATAAGGATGGGGAAAAGCTTCCAGCTTTATATCATTATGTAAAAGAGGAAAAAGCCTGTTTTTTTCTAGAAGATAAGGTCTCAGAACATGTATTGTACATATCCATTATTATTATAAATAAAGATTCCACTGAGCTCTCATCTCAAGTAGCAGAGAGAGGGCGATGCCAAAAGTACTGTGATAAAAATCCCTCTCGGTGTTCTCATGAATCATCGATTTCTTGTATAGTCTATTATGATGTGTATTGAGTTGTACACGCATGACACTTTACCCTTTATGGGCAGCTTGGTTGTTTCGTTGTAGTGAAGATATATGGTTACTACCAATATAACATGGTGAATTGCTGGGTTAATTTATTTTTACTGTGTTTATTTTTCAAGATTGTAATTTAAGACTGCGTGAACGTGAGAGAAGTCAGAGATTAACAGTGTTGTATATTTAGTGGCAGGAGCATGTGTATTCAACTTTTAAATGAAAGAACTTTACAGTAAACAAATTGTGTATTAGTTCTGGCCCAGTATGGCGGTGTTCATTATTCTTATGAATCGAATATCTAATTAAGAGACCCACTCTTGGTGAAATATAGAGTTGGCTGGCAATGAAAGGAGCAGAGTAATTGCGTGGGTTTATAGTGGTCATAGCCTAAGTCCAACATTTTTTTGTTCCTATTGATCCGCGTATTAATACTTTGGCAGCGTGACAGTGACCATAAGACATGTTTCTATTAATTGATATGTGCACGAAATTCTAATGTGGAACAGCTTTTGAAAGTTGATGACTGCTAGCAGCTGATGCATCTTTTGGATGGAGTTTGGGAAGTTATGAATGAAGTTGGAGTTGTAGTGGCAGATCCTGGTGATTGCAGGGTAGAGTGAGGTTACCCCTGCATCAAGTGGTATCAGAGCAGGGAAAGGAGTCCCGAGAGAAGAAAGAAGAATGTGAACAGAAGGGGAAAGAGGTATAGCTATATTAAAGTTGGAGAGTTTATGCAGATGGCGGTAGCTATGTTAAAGTTGGAGAGTTTATGCAGATGGCGGTAGCAGAAGGTGAGAAGATTTGCAGCAACCTAGAGGATGCCAAAAGACCGAGTGCGGAGGGCTTGGTGAGGTATCATGTAACAGAGGAGGCTGTTACTGTAGAGGTTGGTTGCACTGAAGGAATGCAGTGGTTAAGATTACTAAGGACAAGGAGAAGCATATGACCAGGAGGTCATAAATTTTTGTGCCTCGGGAGTCTGATGCAGGTGCATCTCACTCTTTTCTTAATTAAAGAAAAATCCAAGTGGAGCATGAAGACGTGGACCAGCGGAGCTGAATAAAGGGAAAAAACAGAGAAAATCTCCCTTAAAGCAGTTAAAGAAAAAAAATTAAAGAGAGAATGGATAAGACTAGATAGACTTCCTATTATTAATAGCCATGCATGCTTTTTGGAGATTTTTTGTGGAGAAAAATCAGAAGAGGAGAGGATCGGTCCTTCATAAGACATTTTATATAAATGTAATGCAATAGGCGTGTAATAGATATCTTATTTTGTGAAGAAAATTGTGAGTGGGCAAGATGTAGCCGAGCATGAGTTCATTTTAAGGCTGAAAGACCTTAACTTTGTAATTGTTCCGTAAATATATAAAAGTGGGTTTATGTTCTGTGTTAATTGTATACGCTATGTGTTTTATAAATGAGTCAAAACTTGTGTTCTGTAAATAAAAATGGTGTTGCAGGCACTCGACGGCGGCTGCATGAATGTTCAAATGAGAGCAACACAGACTATAACGGTGAATTAATTAAAAGGCTTCCCAAAGATTGAGTGGGCCCATAACCCACAGGTCCAGGATCAAGATTTTTAAAGAATTTGGGAATTTGGGCAACCCCCAAAATCTCATTTTCATCAAAAAGTTGATATAATTCCCAACAATTGGATTCTTCATGAAATATTGACTTATGGCTTCTCCTCTAGTAGAGAACATATCCCTAGATTTTCTGAATGAGTGGATCTCTAGAATATGTCCATGATTTTACTATATTTTATTTATTTATTGGTCCATCCTGTAGTATCTCGTGGTAGAAAAATAAATCATAATAGGAACACAATATGTGATTATATATAAGCTTTCTTAAGAACTTATTAAATTTAGCAAAATGTTATTGAGTGGAGAAGGAGATATTTAATATGACCTTTATGTGCCTAAGAAAGGTTATATGGGTCTTAATTTGTATCTAATTTCGAGATATATCAATAGGAAATTGTTTTTAAAGGCTCAATCCCACATGATTATGTACGATAATCATAAAATATTATTTAGTGAATGCATAAATCTACTACATAAAAGAAATCCATGGTTTTGTTAATTTATGTGAAATAATCATGAAACTAAAATATGAATGAAAATCTAGGGAGGTGGATTGAAATGTAAGTTACAACTCATTTTCATCATCAATGTTAATAGAAGATTACTTAGTAAAGAGTCTTTGAGTCAAAAAATTATCTTTTCTTTTAATATTTTCCAAGCATCCTCCTCTAACAAGGTGATCTAGCTCATCCATCATTTCACCAAGATCATATACCTAGCAGCATATCCCAAAGGCTGTATAAAAATTTTGTTAGTCTTCTTTTTTACCATGACCATGGATACTCACTTACTAAAATTACTTCTAGAAATGGGGAAAGTTTGCATTCATGTATGGCATTAAGCTAGATAGCTTTACTTATAATTAGACATAATTTGTTTAAATTCCTCTTGATATATTTCAAGTTCTTTCACGGGGTGTAAGAAATAGGTGTAATGATTGAAGAGCTTGGATAGGAAGGGAGATTTCCATCGGTAAACATATCCAATGTGATAAAAAAACCTATAAAATTGGGATGTGGCTACGTGGTAGAGCAGAAAGTAAAATATTTGAAGGGAAATAAAAAGCATGAAGAGAGTAATGGAAAAATATAAGGACCTCTTGAGAGGATCTTAGAGAATGTGAATTTCTAAGGGATATGGGAATATGGAGAGGAGATGTTAGGAGAGACAAAATATAATGAGGGGACCATGTTAAAGGGAGTAATAGTCTTTAAGAGCGAATGTGCCTTATCAGCCAAGACCTATATGATTGTCCCCTTTCGAAAAGACTCCCAATTTAGAATATCAAATGATGCAATGGATGTTAGTTTCCCTATAGGAGTTTTGGAGGGGGAAGGTTCTTGTGATCTTAAAGAAGTATGAGGGGACCTCCAAATTCAAATCGCCTTGAGGGGGTCAACTGAATAATCTGCTAAGCAACATAACACAACTTTGGATATGTTAGGGTACAAACATTGAGAGAGAGGAGACAAATGGTGAAATTCTTTCATCCCTTTAGCCCTACAACCTACATAATATGTAAAGATCTTGAGCTTGAAAAATAATTTCACCTAGAATTAGTCTTCCATTGATAAATATTTATAAGAAATTTCACAACTATTTTCGTTGGCACAGTTTCACTAATTAACTAAATGGCTTTTATGGTTGGAATTTGGAAACCTTATTTGAGAACATTGTGATTTCGTTTTGTTGAAGGTGGGTTTTTTAATGCATAAGTGGATTTATTACCCTAAATAACCCATAAAATATTCACACTAATTTGCATGTTAAACAACTTAAATATACTATTCTTAAAAAAAATTTATTGGTCTTTGGGTAGAAATGAAGAGAAAAGGTGCATTGAAAATGACAACTTCATTTATTTATTAGACTACACAATTTTTATATCTATTGGATTTTAAGTAGAATTGAATAGAAAAGGTGTCTTCAAAAGGGCCATTTAATTATTAGACTACACAGTTGTTAATTGACAAAATGGTTTTTTCTTAAATGCAATTTCTAGCAAGGTTGTTATCTCTCATTGTTTAAAATGAAATATTGGATACGTAAATGGATTCAACACAAAAAATTCATGAGGTACTCAAACTTCGCAAATTAAATAACGTAAACTTATGATTCTTAAAAATTTCTACTATATTGCGAGTAAAATCTAGATGAAAAATATTGGAGAAACAACCATTTAGTCTACTAGCTAAACTACATGATTTTATCTATTCATTATAGTTTTATTAATTTATAGGTAGTTATGTAAAACACAATGTTTTCTTTAATCATAAAAAATAGCCATTATAATATAATGAGATATTTTTATTCATGATGAAAGAAATATATATAATATAATATATAATATATATATATATTATATTATATATATATATATATATATTTTATAAGATATACGATTATGTACTGCTATGGTTAACTATTAAATTATTTGATATTTTAAAAATATAATTTTATGTAATTAATTAATTTTTAAAATATATATAATTTTACTATTTAAAATGTTGTGTCTAATGGGAATGCAATAATAGATTTCAAGTAAAAAATTAATATTTTTGTTGTTTTAAAATATATTTTTCAATGCTGTGGAATAGGGATTATTGTAATGGTGAAATAAGATTCTTGAAATACTTGAATAATATATATTAAAATACTTAAACTCAAGTTTTAAGAAATATCTCTCAATTTTTGATTAAAATTAATTAGAAAAAATGTTAAAAAGGAGTCATTTAATCTATTCGCTAAACTAACTTCTAAAAAGTACTAGAGGGAAAAAAAACCTGAAATTAAAATAAAATTAAGCTTATCAACTTTTAAAGGCAACATGCATCATTTAAGTCCACATTTATGAAATCTATTAGTTCATTATTACTTATTGAAAGTTTAATATAAAACCATTAATTATTAATGATGATGATGATGATGATGATGATGATGATGATGGTGGTGGTGGTGGTGGTGGTGGTGGTGGTGGGGGTTAATGTCCACTGAGACCAAACTTTGGTCTATCGGACCTAAAGAAACAAATTATTTAGTTTGATTTAAGAATTTTATTCCTATGCTCAAAAAGCCTCGAGAGAAGCCTCCCGAGCACACTATAATTTTGACATCGTAAAAGGATAGGAACATCAATATTGCGACAAAAGATTATGAAACTATGATCTAATGTGGTTGTATGTGGGACACTCTAAGAGGAAGTGGTTTTCATCCTTGATGTTCCTATTCTCACAGAGATGGGAGATCCTTTCCATCCATAGTGTTTTAGGAACTTCCCAATGACCTCTTTCACTATGGAGCTCATGACAGTTCGTTCTAATCTTTGCTATATTAATTTTCTTTTTTGAGATAGTTAAGACAGAGAGATACTTTTGATATTCTAGGGTGGGGTTGATGACCTTATTATAATAACTTAATTTTCTTTTAGCTGCTAAATCTTTCTCACACCACATTTTTTCTTTGAACTTAGAGGTAAGAATATTTTTAATGTTATTAATGTTTTGCAATGCATCATTCTCCTTGATCTCCCAAAGGTTTAACCAGGTCCTTGTGTCTTAATAACACCCTCTCTTAAGCCTTAGGTGGTTTTCAATAGAATTTAAAGCTATCTTAGGAAGTCTATGATCTCCTACGTTATTAAGTTTCTGCTTGTACAACAGAAGCCTAGCCGCAGCTAGGCTCTCGATAGGGGAAAGACCTACGTCTATAAGGAGAATAGGATAGGGTGTATTGCTTTCAATTTTTAGGTTATACATTACAAAACGCTTCTGGATTTGCTAAATCTTTCTCCAGGACTCTCTCGAGATGTTGCAACCCCAAACCTCACATCCGTATAAGATAACAGGAGTGACTAAATTTTCAAGGAGGAACTTCCTTTTATCCCACATTACGAGGTTTGCTTTTTTACAATTATTTTCAAGACCAAAATAAGCTTTCCACCCCCCATTAATCTTTTTCTCAATGCTATAGTTCCCATTGAGCTTGTGATGAATATAAATTCCTAGGTACTTGTAACAATACACTTCCTCCAAGTTATTATTGTCATACATAAAATTAGTGTAACTGTCCTTCTTGGATTTGATAATCATAACTTTTGTTTTCTCAGTGTTAACAGTCATACCCATGGTAGAGGGGGAATCCTTAAGAAGCCTAAGTTTCTTATCAAGATCAAATGGGCTGTTAGGATATTCCGACACATAGGAAATAGTTAAGTTCAACTTGGTCTAGTATAGAGTTAGGTAAAGTGTGTTTCTTTACCGTTGTACATTTTGTAACTTACAATCCGCCGGTCACGATATGTAGTGATCCGACGGTTCATTCTCTCCTCGGTATTACTGACACTTGATCCGTGGCTTGACACCCGATTGGTCCATGAATTCTATTTAAAGCGCATGGAGGGTCATTTGTAGGTTCACGTGCATGAGAGAAGCTTATGTAAATTTTCATTCTTTTATTAATAAATTTCCTGTAGTAGCCACGTTGGCGCAGGCCGTGGACTGTTTCCCTCTCTGAGGGTTTTAACCACGTCAAAATACTGGTGTATTGATCTGTGATCTGTTTGTGAGCGGTGTCCTTTTGGTTTTCTGTCTGAGGAACTTACCCTGTAAATTCCTACAGAAATCAATAGCTGATGCCAATCTATACTTTCTATGTGATAATGACATTATTGTGATTATTGTTTTGTATGTAGATTATCTTATTATAATAGGAAATGATTATGGTTTAATTCATTGTATGAAAAATAAATTATGTCAGGAATTGAAATGAAAGATTTGGGTACTTTTACTATTGTCTTGATATAGAATTAGTTTGGCAGGATAAATATTAGCTTATTTTGACTCAAGCCAAGTATGTTGTGGATATTTTGAAAACAAATCAAGATGGAAGGTTGTAAATCAATCTTTGCTTCCATGGATCCTTTTGTGAAATTAAGAAGTGATGATCCAAGTGCTGAAGTAGATACTACTCTATATCAAAGAATGATTGGTAGCCTCATTTACATATGAAATACTCATCATGGTTCCTGATTTATCATATGCTGTACATGTTCTAAGTAGTTTTATGGTAAAACTTGTTGAAGAATGTAACTAGAGTCGGTCTTCATAATTGTATTTCAGTCATGTATTTGTCGAAAGAAAGAAAAAAAAATATTTATGAAAGGAATTTTTATTGACTTATTGAAGCACAAGTTTCATGCTTGGGTCAATGGTCAAAAGGTCAAAGCACCCATTGTGTGCTCTAGGAATTTTGTTGAGTCAAATTCAAAGTTATTATGTAAGAAACCCTTCTTGGGTTCATGATGTCAAATAAATAAATATTTTATTGTCAAAATTAAAGTCTTGTTTCTCCTCCATCAAGTCAGCCTTGTCCCCTTGCAAGTCGGCGTCTTCATCAATTTAAGTCAGCCTAATGAAAGGACACGTCCACCTTCGAAGAAGCTATATATAAAGGAGCATTCGATCTTATTGCATCATGAACCACCTATTCGATCTTATGGAAGAAAGAAGAAGGGAGCATCACATTTTGTAGAAGTCTATTACATTATCAAAAGAAAATATGAATAGAAGAAGGACCAAAAATTACAGAAGTAAGGAGACCAAAAGTTCCTGAGTTATAGAAAGAGATTGCGGAAGTAAAGGAAGACGACCAAGATTCTAGTAGGCATAATATCATCTTGGAAGTCTGATCTACTTTTCATGGAAGGTTGACTAGATGGATGGAGAAATGTATAGGTAAAGGGTCTAGGGTGTATCAATTTGATTTGGATTCTACTAAGGAAGAGTTTGACTATGTTTTCCCCTCCTTAGGGGTTTTGACCTGGCTGAGAGCCTACATCTTGTGTTCTCTTGTTATCTTCAAAGTTTTGGCAATTGTCTCTATGATAAACATGTAATAACAAAGAAGAAGAAATAAAGAGAAATCAATTTAATAAGAAGCCTTAACTATGTTGCCCTAGATTTCTCAACAAAACCAAGAAAGATCCATTGGTAGGCTACTAAAAGCATTCTTCGATATTCTAGTGGCACTATTTCTTATGGCCTTTCTTTTTTAAAAGACAAAGATATATGTTTTTACGATTACACAAATGTTGATTTGGAAAAGTACGCGAATTCTAGAAAATCTACTATAAATTATTGCTTTTCCTTAGGTTCTAGCATGGTTTCTTGGAGCAGTAAGAAACAAGCTTGTATTTCTTTATCATCGAAATACACTAAGTATATTGGAGTTGCTAGAAACAATATGGCTTAAGAAATTGTTTCTTGAGCTTGGAGTAATAGAGAAGAGTCCTATTATTATCTATTTTGATAATATTTCTTATGGAAAGGTGACAAATAATCCTACGTTCCATTACAAATGAAATCATGTTGAAAAAAGGTACCATTTTATTAGAGATCTCATCAATAAGAAGGAGGTTTATATGGAACATTCTTCTACTGAAGAAATCATAGATGTTATAATCACTAAAGCACTTTCCATACCAAAATTTGAAAGCTTCAAGCCTAAACATGGTTTATATGTATGTAACACTATCCTCAAGAGGGAGTGTTAGAATGATGAGTTTAGTGTTAGGTTTACATGCTTTTTTGGCTTGGTTTGTTGTCTAAGTAGATAAATATCTTCTAGAAGGTTTGAATTTGTTAGGATATTTGCCCTTTTATTAGCTTGTGGTTGTGATCCAAATCTATTGTATATGACTTTCTTTGGTCAAAGATGCAATCTATATATTCAACTTCAGTTGAATGGAGTAAAACATTTTTTTTTCACTTTTGTATTTCTTCTTCATTTTGTGAAGATAACATTTTTTTCTTTGATAACTAGATTAATTGTTTGTTGTATAATTGGGAAGGAAACCCAATATTGGGAATCTCCTAGAATTCCTCTCATGCTCAAGTTCAACTATTGGAATTACGATTATATTGAGAGGGAGGGAGAACTTGAGCATGAGAGGAATTAAGATTACATTCACATACCAGTGCTAACCAAAAGGAGACACCAATCCCCTGAAATGATTTATTAGCACCAACTAGAAGGACACACCAATCCCCTAAAATAATTTACTAATACTAACCATAAGGAGACACCAATCCCTTGAAATGATTTACTACCACCAACCAAAAGGTGACATAAATCCTCTGAAATGATTTACTGGCACCAACCAGAAGGTGACACCAATCCCTTGAAATGATTCACTTGCACCAACTAGGAGGAGACACCAATCCGCTGAGATGGCACAATTATGTGTATAGCACTGCACAATCTTGCACAAGGTACTAACTCTGACTTTTGCACACTGCACTTTGTTATTGTTATTCACAACCTTGTGTTCAAAATTTAGATAACATGCACACTTACACACCATTGCAATTAACATCATAGTTACAATTTTTTACAACATTTATCCTCACTCAGATTGAACAACTTCATTATCCAGGTCACACATCTTCCTTAGACTTCATTCTTACACTTATTTTACTTACAGTCCCATAGAACTTATATTTATCGATTCATCCTCTTTATACTTTATTGCTACTCACAATCCTACAAATAAATTCTTCACCCCCTTAAGCTTCTTTGACTTAGGATGTTTTTACCACATTAAGTCAATAGAACCCTAGTTGGACTGACACACTATGGAGATCCAATTCAGATGACTTGTATTATTTTCTATTTTCATGGGTGGAAATATAGTCCAGATGACTCAAATAACTCCTAGTTTCATGGTTTCTTGCTCCCCCCTGGGGGCTTAACTTTAAACTCATGAGACCACACACTGTGATCGTGGCTAAATTTGTTTCAACAAATTTGGGATTTGGGTCGACTTGTGTATAATGGAAAACTTCACATCCATATATCTTCTTTACTAGGATTACTTTCACATGGACCTCAGCTCTAGGAGCTCAATTATCACCCCACATGACCATGTGTTGGGACCACATTCTTAAACAACTAGTTCTAATGCATCTATAATTTGCGTTCATGGAGACACTTTGAAAATACCTGGATTACCAAATGCCCAAATTTCTTTTGCGTTATCCAAATATAATATTTCTCTACGTGGAACCTCGATTTTTGGAACACTTCTCACCTCCTTCTGCTTCACATGAATTTGAAATTCGAGCTATTTTCTAGTTGAGCACACTATGTACACATCTAGATTACCAAATGCCTAAATGAATCTATTTCTTCTAAGCGGAACCTCAACCACTAGAACCTTGAACATTTTCCTTCTTCACTTGAATTTGGATGTAGGTGATCTATATTTAAATAGGAACACAACAAATTACGAATATAACCATAAATACAGAGATGCAGCAAAAATAACACTTCCTTTGATTAATATCAAATAATGAAATATGCTTACAAACAATATGGAAATGATACTAGCTCGACGATGATAGCTTATCTCTGAGAAGTGATGTGGTGGCTACATGCCTCTGAACTGCATTACAATGAGGCCCAAGGGCCCTTTTATTATTGAACAATAAGAGAAAACCATAAACAACCAAAACCATAACCCGAGGAGATGTAACAACAATAGTTTATGGGCGTCGTTGGGGTTAGTTGGGCAGCCAACTTCCCGGGGTCGTGAGTTGGTCATATTATCTCCATTTGATGCGCATGATACCTCGTTGGAAAGATCTCTCCAAGGACTACGATGGAAAAAATGATTTCAAAACAATCATTGGTGGTAGATTGCCAAACAAATGTCGTTTAGGGCCTCAAAACGACTCTAGAAGTTTACGACTCGAAAAACTGCTAAAAATAGTAAATTGTGCTACAATTAAGGAAATTGAAAAAATGAAAGAACAATGGTGGGGGTCCACGTGGAATTGGCGGGTGGCCACCAATATCCACCTGGATCATTCCCCCCCCTTAGGAAGCAATGGTCCCCATTGCATTGAGTTCCTCCATGAGATGAGGAAACTCCTGCTGAACTTGGGCCCTGGTGAGCCACTAGCCCTGGTGAAAGAGTTGGCTTGCTTTGACAACTCAATATAGTTGGATCTTCTACTGGTGAGTGTTCTTGATCTGCATGTCCATGATCCAATCAATTGCAACTTGTTCCATGCAATCTAGATTTAACTTTGTTGGTGTGAGCTATTCTGCAATGTTAGATGTGTCTAGTAATGGTGGAAAGTATGGCCAAAGGTGATCCACATTAAACACGGGGTGTAGGCCAAGGAATGTGGGAATGTTGAGCTCAAAAGAATTATCTCCCATAGCCTTGTTGATGGTGTATGGCCCATATCGAAGCGGGTGAATCATGCGGTGGGGCCCAATGAGGTGTTCCTTCTGCAAATGTAGCCAAAATTTGTCACCCACCTAGAACTTGTGTGGCACCCGATGCTGATCTTGCCGCTATTTGTACTTAGCATTGGTTTTGTCCAATATGTCATGGACCTATTGGAAAATGTGTTGAATATGATAAATGAAGCTATTTGCCTTGTCGGCTTCAAACTGGACATGAGCAGAATCTCCCTGAGTCACTGCAACTGGTATGGCCACATCAATGGGACATAGTGGCTGGAATCCCAAGCCCACCTCAAAAAGGTTGTGGCTAGTCGAGTTGTGGAGAGCCCAGTTGTAGCTATGCTGGACATAGGGGAGGCTCTCAGCCCATGTGCATAGATGCTTTGAGTTGTACATGCACAGAATGTGTACGATCATCCTGTTGACGACCTCTGTCTGGCCATCAGTTTGGGGATGGAAAGTTGTGGACTTAGTGAGCTTGGTGTCCAGCATCGACTAGAGATTAGACCAAACTTTACTGAGGAACCTGTTGTCTCAATCTAAGATGATATACTATGGGATCCCAAAGTGTACCTACACTTGTTCAAAGAAGATTTTAGTAGCAATTTCTGCTGTGATACTCTTCTTGCAGGCCGCCATAATGACCATCTTCGAGAATCGGTCGACGACCACAAAAACACAATCGTTGTCATGCTTAGTAGAAGGAAGGCCTGACATGTAATCCATGGAGATGGATTCCTAAGGTCGACTAGGGGTAGGCAGCGGAGTATAGAGACCTTGCTTCTTAATGGTCGGTTTGACGATGACGTAGGAAGTGTAGGATCTGATGTACTTCCTGACATCCAGTCGAAGATTCGGCCAATAGAAATACTTCTGCAGTACTGCCATGGTTTTCTCGACCCAAAAATTCCCAGTGGACTGACTGTAGTGCACTTCCCAAATCATCTTTGCACGCTCGTTTGAAGGAACACAAAGGTGTCCCATATGGCATAACAAAGCATCCTGGAGGTGAAAACCTAGAACTTGCTGACCCTCCAAGAGCATATGGTATGTGTGGCCGAATTTTGGGTTGCTTTTGTAGAGAAGTGGCCAATCAGAAGTCTCGTGTCCACAAGAGTTGAGCACAGTAGTTAACATCATGATCGGTGATCAGCTGAGGCAATCTACAACATTATTTGTGCTGCCCTTCTTGTACTTGAAATTCAATTGGAACTGTTGCAGGTATGTGGATCACTTCTGATGGTGATCATTCTGCAACTTCCCTTACGTTTGTATGAATTGCAGGGGTCGGTGGTCTGTGTGGATGACCACTTCCTTCCCCAAAATGTAATGCTTTCATTGTCGGCAGGCCTGTACAATGGAATACATCTCTTTATCATAAGTGGGATACTTCTAGATGGTGTCTGAAAGTGTCTCACTGTGATATGCCACTGGATGCCCCTATTGAGTAAGGGCTACCCCAATAGCATAGTTAGAGGCATCTGTTTCAATCGTAAATGGTTGTTGTGAGTCTGGTAATGTGAGCACTAGTGCAAAGCAGTGGCGACGTTTCAACTCTACGAATGCCTTTTGTTGAGATTCAGACCAAAAGAATTTTGCTTTTGCTCCTCCTTTGGTGACTTGACTGAAGGGCCAAGTGATATTAGAGAACCCCAACATGAACCTGCAGTAGAAATTAGCAAGACACAGAAAGTTGTGGAGCTCTATCAGAGTGGTTGGGGCTAGCCAATCCTGAATGACTTGGATCTTGACTGGATCCACAAGCACCTCTCGTTCATCAGTAATGTATCTCAGATATTGAACCCGGGTCATGCCAAAAGTACATTTCTCAAAATTGGCACATAGATTGTGTTGCCACAGTGTTTTGAGAACCTGTCAGATGGGGTGGAGGTGCTCTTCCCAACTCTGGCTGAAGATGAAGATGTCATCTAAGTATACCACTACAAATGAGTTGGTGAATGGTCGTGAGATGTCATCCATGAGCCTCATGAAGGTTGTTGGAGCATTTGTCAACCCGAAAGGCATAACCAACCATTCAAAAAGGCCCTCCTTGGCTTTGAAGGCAGTCTTCCACACATCGGAGGGTTCAATTGGTACCTGGTGATATCCGACTTCAAGTTGATCTTGCTGAAATATTTTGCTCCCTTGAGTTGGTCCAGAAGGTCATCAATCCATGGGATTGGATACCTATTCTGGACAGTGATCTTGTTCAACACCCAATAGTCAATACAGAGTCTCCAAGTCCCATCCTTCTTTTGTACCAACACGAACGGGCTCCCACAGGGAGATGAACTCGACCGAATGTGACCTTTCTATAGCAGCTCCTAAATTTTCCTCTTGATTTCATCATTCTCCAAAACAGAGCGTCTATAGATTGGTCCATTGGGTAATGACGCACTTGGGGTCAAATCGATGGAGTGTTTGACCTGACAGTACAAAGGCACCCCTATGGGGGAGGTGAAGATAAACTTATACTTCTCCACGACCTTGTCCATCTATTGTTGTCATGTAGAGGGGCCTTATGTGGATGTCATGGCCACTATCTTCTTCTTTCCTTGAGGGCATATCACCAGGAAAACAAATTTCCTGGTTTTTGAAATTAGTTTATTGCATTGTTTCGTAGTAACCAGAGAGATGACAGTAGGCGAGGCTACCTCTGGTATCCTGTACAACTTATTTCCTAATGTAACAATAACAACACAAGGCCTTGACTCATATGCAACATGTCACTTCCACAAGTATGGTTGGCCTAATAATACATCACAAACATAAAGGGGAAAAACGTCACATATTACCTCATTTGTGAAGGGATTGATGCTGTATGGAAGGTGCATTGTTGGCTCACGCATAGATCCCATCCTTGGTGAAGCCACCAAATGGTGTATGGTTGTGGGTGTGTTATGTTTGGTAAGCCCGGCTGCTTCACGACTTTGTTGGGTTGTGTTATATTCTTTCCATGACTAGCTCCCCTAGTTAACTGAGGGGTTAGAGGGGGGTGGGTATCCCCCCTTTACGGAGTTTGGGGTAGTGCCCCTGGGAAACTTTTTTTGGACCCTATATTAGGCTGGGTGGACCTACCTATGGTTCTGTGCATGGTTTTTGCACATGGTTTTGGATGCAATGTTTTTTGGTCCATGGTATTGGATACTTCGACATGTATATATATGTATTGTCACATTGAAAGGAACATAATGAAAAATCAATCTGGAGTCCTGGTTTTGGGATCCAAGGGAAAATCTCTGTGTATATGTGTTTTATTTGTTATGCTCTCGCATTGTTTATTTTTTGTGTTTTAGAATTTGTATGCAGGTAATTTCTTTACGGGGTTAAAAACTACATTTGGTATCAGAGTTGTTTTACCTTCAAGGGGACGCCTTTATTGCTAAGGGGTTTCGCTCGGGCCTATGATAGACCCTATTTAGTGGGAGATTTGCGGGATCGATTTTGGTGGTGAAAGAAGATGGCGAGCTATGGAAAGATAGAGATTGAGAAATTCAATGGTTACAGTTTTGAGTTATGGAAACTCAAGATGGAGGATCTGTTGGTGGATAAAGATAAGTGGATTGTAGTAGATCCAAGTACTAAACCAACGGGAGTGTCTGATGAAGAATGGAAGAAGTTGGATCGGAAGGCAAAAAGCACAATACGATTGTGTGTCTCAAATTCAGTATTGCTGAATGTGTCAGGGGAAGCTATGGCAAAGGCTTTGTGAGACAAGGTAGGGACTTTGTACCAGTCTAAGTCTCTGGTGAATAAATTTTTCCTACGGAAAAATATGTATAACCTAAGGATGAAAGATGGAGACTCGGTGACAGAGCATCTAAATGCATTTAATACTGTGGTAAGTCAGTTATTGTCTGTTGATATTAAAATTTCAAATGAAGATAAGTGCATTAGTTTGTTGTGTTCTTTACTAGATTCCGTGGGATGTCTGGTTATTGCAATAGGTAGCAATGAAACTGCCTTGCAGTTTGATGAATAATCTCATCTTGCTGACGGAGGAGATGAGATGGAAAAATATGGAGAGCTAGATGGTATGCATTTCTAACGAGGAACGATCCTAAAACAGAAACAAAAATAAGTCATCGAGTGGGAGATCTAAATCTAGAGGGAGATCTAAATCTCCAGGAAAACCTGTAAAGGTGGTGTGCTGGAAATGCAGAAAGGAAGGGCACTACAAAAGGGATTGTAAATCTAAAGCTCCTGACAAAGGAAAGGGATTTGATGATGTTGCTTCTACAGAGGCGAAAACCATCTTAGATGAAGGTGGGGATGTGTACTTGGCTTCCTCAAGTACACATGTAGATCATGAGGCATGGTTGATTGACTTAGGTGCATCCTTTCACTTCACTCCCCATAGAGAGTGGTTCTGCGAGTATGAGAGATATGATGGTGGTGAAGTCTTCTTAGGGGATGTTAGGAAGGCTAGAATCGTTGGTCGCCGAAAAGTAAAGTTGAAGTTGCAAGGTGGAAGGGTTAGAACACTTCTGGGTGTTCTACATATTCTTGCATTGGCCAAAAATATGATTTCTATAAGCAAGTTAGATGATGCAGGTGTAAAAACAGTGTTCGAGAAAGATACCTAAAGATGGTTCGAGAAGCACTGGTATTGATGCGGGGAGTTCAGATCGGAACTCTGTACAAGCTACAAGGTAGCACTGTTATTGATGGGTGCAACCGTTTGTGGTTCCTGAAAGTGGAGTAGAAAATCCAGTGGTCTCTAAAGAAAAGACCATGCTATGGCATCAAAGGCTTGAACATATTGGAGAGAAGGGCCTTCGAATACTTCATGGTAAAGGTATGGTAGAAGGTATGACTAATAGCTCTCTAGATTTTGATTTCTATGAAATTTTGTATATGGGAAGTAGAATTGGGTGAGTTTCCCCTCTGATGGTAAGAGGGTGAAACAGATATTAGAGCTTGTGCACAGTGATGTGTTTGGACCTATGAAGGTTCCATAACAAGGTAAGTCTATGTACTATGTATCATTTATAGATGACTTCTTAAGAAATACATGGATATATTTCCTCAAGAAGAAATCTAAAGTCCTTGACATGTTTAAAGAATGTAAGGCTTTGGTGCAAAACTAGATAGAGAAGAAGATAAAGGTGCCGAGGATAGATAACGGTGGAGAGTTTTGCAGCAAGGACTTTGAAGAATTCTGTAAGAAGTGTGGTATAGCACAACAAAAGACTACTCCATACACACCTGAGCAAAATGGAGTTGCAGAAAAAATGAAAAATACATTTATGGAAAGAGAAAGAAGCATGCTTAGTGGTGTCGCGTTAGGACATGAATTCTGGGTAGAGGTGGTGGAGACATCATGTTACCTGGTCAATGGATCACCTTCATCAGCGTTGGAGGATAAGACTCCACAAGAGGTATGGACTGGTAAGAAACCCTCTCTTTCACATCTAAGGGTATTTAGAGGTGATGCATATGTACATGTTCCAAAGGAGAAAAGAACACAGTTGGATAGTAAATCTGAAAAGTGCATATTTGTTGGGTATAAGGATGGTTTAAAGGGTTATAAGCTTTGGAACCCAATAACAAGGAAGGTTGTGTATAGTCAAAATGTGGTGTTCAGAGGTGAAAATTTTTATTAAACATAAAATCCCATCAAAGGAACCTGAGAAGATAGAGTTTAAGCTAAAGGAGGAAGAATCAAACTCTACAGCAGAAGAGGAATCAGAAGATGAAGAGCCACAAACTTCGGTTGTGGGAAGATCACTTCGAGAAAGAAGGCAACCAGAAAAGTATAATCCATCTGCTCTTTGTTCAAATTTTGCTTTATCTATTACTGATGATGATCCTAGAACATTGAAGGAAGCAGTAGATTCAGAGGATGGAAAACTCTGGAAAGAGGCCATGGTTGATGAAATGGCATCTTTGCACAAAAATGAGGCTTGGGATCTGGTGGAGTTGTCAGCTGGAAGAAAACCCATTGTCAGCAAATGGGTGTTCAAGAAGAAGACAAATGCAAAAGCAAAGGTGGAGAAATACAAAGCTCGATTGGTAGAAAAAGGTTATTCCTAGGTGCCGGGAATTGATTTTGGTGATATTTTTTCTCTTGTTGCCAAGGTAGCTTCTATTAGATTACTTTTATCTGTTGT
>APFE030041631.1:139982-162242 GCA_000404065.3 Pinus taeda
CATGAAAGATCTTGGTGCTGCAAACTATATTTTGGGCATGGAAATTAAAAGAGATCAGGCAAAGAGGAAGCTCTAGTTAAACCACAGGAAGTATGTTGAGACAATACTTCAGAGGTTTAATATGCAAGATAGTAAACCGGTGAAGGTTCCTATTCCTATTGGTGTAAAATTACCTGCTGAACAGTGTCCCAGGACACAAGAAAAGGAAGAGGACAAGACCCATGTTCCATATGCAAGTGCAGTCGGTAGCCTGATGTATGCAATGGTATGTACTAGACCAGACATTGCACATGCAGTGGGAGTATTGGGCAGGTTTATGTCAAAACCAGGAAAGGAGCATTGGACAAAAGTGAAGCGGGTTTTCAGGTATTTGCGTGGCACTAGTGATTATGGTTTGTGCTATCAAGGAAGACCAGGATTGGACAGAGTTTTGGATATATCTTTGTTGATGTAAATTGGGCTGGAGATATGGATCAGAGAAGATCTACAAGTGGGTATGTGTTTAACCTATTTGGAGGTGCAGTCAGTTGGATGAGTAAGAAACAATCTGTAGTGGCATTATCAACTACAGAGGCAGAATACATGGCAGCCACTCATGCAAGAAAGGAAGTAGTTTGGTTGCAAAGATTGTGTTCAAGTATGGGGTTAGTACAGGGAGCTACAAGGATAAACTGTGACATCCAAAGTGCAATTTTCTTGGCAAAGAACCCTGCTTATCATTCACAGACAAAGCACATTAATGTTCAATATCACTTTGTGAGGGATATGACTGAAGACAAAAAGGTGTTGCTGGTAAAGGTGGGAACTTTGAAGAATACTGCAGATGCATTAAAAAAAATTGTGAGCTCTGAGAAATTCTCTTGGTGTAGAGAAATAATGGGTGTTGCAGGGTTGGATAAATGGCTAAGCTCTCCTGTGGCTCCCTATGGAAAGAAAATAACAAAGTGGGAGAATTTTGGGTTGTGTTATATTCTTTCCACAACTAGCTCCCCTAGTTAACCTGGGGGTTAGAGGGGGTGGGTAGCCCCCCTCTACGAGGTTCGAGGCAGTGCCCCAAGAAATTTTTTTTTGGACCCTATATTAGGTTGGGCAGACCTACCTATGGTTTTGTGCATGGTTTTCGCACATGGTTTTGGATGCGATGGTTTTCGATCCATGGTATTAGATGCTTCGACATATAATATATATATATATAATATAATATATATATAATATATATATTATATATATATATATAATATATATATATATATATATAATAATATAATATTGAAAGAACATAATGAAAAATCCCGTAGTCCTGGTTTGGGATCTAGGGAAACTCTCTGTGAATATGTGTTTTATGTGTTATGCTCTCGCATTGTTTATTTTCTGTGTTTTAGAATTCGTATGCAAGTAATTTCTGTACGGGGTTAAAACCTACATTCCTAAGTCATAGCTTCCCTGATACATTCAACAATACTGAATCTGAGACACAAACGTATTGTGCTCTTTTCCTTCCGATCCAAATGAGGTTCTTTTGGCCCCCACTGTCGACAATGAACTGTAGCGGCCTTCACCCACATCTGTGAGTGGAAGAGACACTCCTCCTCCTATGGATCTTCAGGTTCTTCCTTCTGGAACTTTGTGGTGGCGACGATGGCGTTGGGCTCCACATCAATAATCTACTTCCCTTTGTCACTCCCCTTGTCAGGTTTGACTCAGAGTCGGAACATGGATCTGATTCTGAAGCCTTCAGCTCGACCACCAATGATTTCTTGGCTCAACACTTGCTTGTGTTGTGGGTGGAGCCCTTATGGAACGCACACCACTTTCCCATGTCCTTCTTCAGCTTTGCAGTGTTGTCCTTTCCTTGTGGCCTTGGTGGGTTGTCTTAGGCTGTCCCACCTGGCTTTGTCCTTTATTCTACAGTTTGAGGGCACCTTTCCCTTGCTTCGAATTCACAGATCCAAAGTCTCGCTTCTTCTATTTAAACTTATGCTCAATCTTGACGTTTATCAGTACGCTGTGCTGAACGAGGAGATGTCTAGGAACTCCATCTTATCCTGGATGTATCGATGTAGGAAACCACTGTACTTGAGTACCAAATGTTTCTCAGAATCCTTGATGCCCAACTTTGTGCGCAGGGTATGAAAAACTTTGGTAAACTCTGGCACATCTTGGTCCCTTCCCTGCCGCAACATGGTCCACTTTATGTATTTGTCCTGATAGCTCCTGACAGGGTAGTACTGCTCCTTGATAGCGTCCTAGAATGAATTCCAAGTGGGAGTGACTGAAAACAGTGAGTTCGTACTTTCATCCTTATGCTCACAATAGGTTTCCCACCAGTCCTTGACGTGGGGGGCAGCTTTGAGAAGAGCAAGATTAATATTTTCTCAGATGGAAAAACCATGAACATAAAAATATTCTTCTAACAGATTCAACCATTTATCTATGACGTTTTCATCTATTTGGCCCTCAAATATGGGAATGTCAAAGTTTACTTGTACCTTGAAAGGTGTGAAGCCTCCAGAGTGGTTTTTGGATGTGGATTCATTGCCGGTGGGCAACTGTTGAAGGCTTTGGACAAAGTTGTCCATCATCGCATTACTTTGTTTCTCAAGGGCCTCCTCGAGCAATATTTTGATAGGATCTCCTAGTCCCTCATCTTTCTTTTCTTCCTCCATGGGAGGCTGTCAGGATTTACAAGGCTAGTCTTACAAAGGTTCGATCAGTTTGAGCCCTAACTCCTTATATCCCGACCTCGTTGGGGACATGCAAAGAAAAACAGAGAAAGAGCAAACCGCTCTAATACCATTGATCCGAATTTAAACAACAACGCAACAAATTATAGATATAACCATAAATACAGAGATGCAACAAAAATAACACTTCCTTTGATTAATATCATAATGAAATATGCTTACAAACAATATGGAAATAATACTAACTCGGCGATGGTAGCTTATCTCTGAGAAGAGATGCGGTGGCTACATGCCTCCGAGCTATATTACAATGAGGCTCAAGGGCCTTTTTATTATTGAACAATAAGAGCAAACCTTAAACAACCAACACCATAACCCGAGGAGATGTAACACCAAGAGTTCATGGGCCTCGTTGGGATTAGTTGGGCAACCAACTTCCCAGGGTCATGACTTGGTCATATTATCTCCGTTTGACACACATGATACCTAGCTGGAAAGATCTCTTCGAGGACTACAATGGAAAAAATGACTTATAAGTAGTCGTTGGTGGTAGATTGCGAAAAAAAAGTAATTTAGGGCCTCAAAATGGCTCTGAAAGTTTAGGACCTGAAAAATTGCTAAAAATAGTAAACTATGCTACAATTAAGGAAACTAAAAAACTAAAAGAACAATGGTGGGGGTCCATGTGGAATTGGCGCGTGGCCACCAATATCCACCTGGATCAGTAGGTCATTTGATAACGACCATGCTTTGGTTTTCATCTAGATCGCCAAATGCTCAAATTATTCCATGCGCTTCCAGATGGCCAAATAAACTGGTAAGGGCCCCGCTAGGGTTGGTCTGCTATTTTTTGAACATCTCCTTGTCATAGCAACATTTTGGATGTCAATGACTACACGTTTGACATCAATGAAAACACTTGTGCAACATTTGTATGTGTTTCTTTTTCATTTTGTGAAGACAACATTATGGTCTTTGATGACTAGATTAATTGTTTGTTGTAGAATTGAGGACGAAACCCAATATGAGGAATTTCCCATAATTCCTCTCATACTCAAATTTTACTCTTATATTCCTCATGTGGAATATATTTTTTTTCATAAAAATAAGAAAAGATATATAAATACTTTTGATAAATAAATAAAATAATTTGGACCCCGGGCAATGCAACACACAATGACCATGTAAATGAAGTATTAAGTGTGAGGAGGTTCATTGGTCAAACCCTCCCTAATTCACAATGCCATAGATTATAGTGATAGCGCCATGCAACACGCAATGACCATGTAAATGAAGTATTAAGTGTGAAGAGGTTCATTGGTCAAACCCTCCCTAATTCACAATGCCATAGATTATAGTGATAGCGACTCAAATCGAACATATATCAAGTGAGTATAAAATTAACCTACCTATTAATTCTTCAATACAAAAAAATAATAATAATAATAATTTACAAAATAACCTATATTTTTTTATATAATATCTTTGAATCTACTAACATTAACCTTAACCTTAAAATAAGATATTTATATTTATCCCATACTAACGATTTTAATTTTTCTAACTATATTTAACAAATAAAATATTGTGATAGCTATTGCCATCAAATTTTATCCCCACCCATACCTCCTATACTTGTGTACCATAATCCTACTCATGCCTTATGTTATGCTTGAACTTGAAAGGTGTACCTTCTTATCTTATTTAGTCATGAACAAGTGCTTGAACTTGAAAGGTGTACCTTCTTATTTAGTCATGAACAAGTACCTGTCAAACAATTGTGCCCATACAAAGCATAGTACTGCCCTGCCAAGCACAACACCAACCAGTGTACCAAGCATTACTGTTATAACTATAGCTAATAGCCATCCATGTCCTGACACAACATACCGGAGAAAAAGTTATTTGTCAGGTACCTAATGCAAAAAACATGAAGGATATTTTGGAGTGAGAACCTCGCAGAGCATTGAGCCGTGGAGAGTCGGTGGCGTGTGACAGTGGGTGGCAGGGTACAGTCTACCCCATTGTCAAACTCAACCAATAATGCACAACCGTCTGAGACGATACGAAGCATCATACCATTCTACCCCGCCAACTCCCAAGCTTCACTGTTACTTGATTCTCGACTTCTGGCCACCTGCTCTCTCGTGAAACGCACATAATTTGTCTAAAGTAAAAAGGAAACCATTCTCTTGCAGGGATGGAGTTTGAAATTGATGGGTAATTTTTTTTGAGTGTATCGTTTAAAAATTTATAAAATCATTATGATTTTTTACTATAATTTTTTTGAAATTAATTCGGGAAATGTGAAAATTATCATGACTTTTTCTTAAAACTAATTGGAAAAATTATCATGGCTAAGAGTTCTTTTTGCTCTGATGTAAGGAAATTGGTTAACAGCCCAAGACACAGAGACATCTGGCAGGAGTGAAAGCCTGCTCCCTTAAGGACTACCAGCCGATTATTACAGGTGGCGTGGTTTTCTTGATAACGGTGATGAGTGAAACTGACATTGGCGAATAGCAGCCAGAGATGGCTGTCCTCACTGTTGGTTTGACACCTGAATTTAATAAATTTTAACACCTTAAAAAAATAAATAATTCAAAAAATATAAAAACTATCAAATTTTACAGATGAATCTGTTTTGACATCCCAACTCTGATTTCCTGTATTGACATCATGACCGGGATGCCAGATTTCTTCAGTGGTACATTGAATTCCTGTTTGGGTATTTTATTATTCTTCGCAATACTGAGCTCTGAATCCTGCGGTCCAAATGGAAAAATTGACAGGGAATTTGAATTTGCAATCGTACCCCATTGCGGTTGAAATGGTGGCAATCTGAATAATTAAAAAAGTACAGTGGAAAGTGATGTACCAGTTGTCTCAAAAAGTGTAGCAAAAGTTGGGCTACTTTGAAGGGTCTGCAAAGTGTAAATGTTTAAAATTGCAAATTTATAGGTTAGAGATATAAGAGTAGTTTTAAATATGATAAATAAAATACAATAGACCATTGCAAAGTTTAAAATGTAAATTTATGTGTTAGAGATATAAGAGTAGTTTTAAATATGACAAAGAAAACAGAAAAGACAATGTGAGTGAGAAACTAGAAATTTTTTAGAAAAATTAGAAAATTTTAATATTACAGAAAAAACCTAGAAAATCTTAACATTACAGAAATTTTCAATATGATTGATTATTGAATCTAATCTATATTGTAAATATACAATAGTATTTTTTTTAATTGTAGTGGGATTGGTATAAGAGATAACTATAATAATTTATTACAATTGGATTGATAATAACATCTATTTGGTTACTAGTGATATTTATGTTGAAAAATGTTAATTTTTTAGGATGTATAGAAATATTAATGATTTAGAAGAATGCATTGGAACATTAATGCATTGGAAATGTAAATTTCTCTCATTAAATTTAATGTTCCTCCTTAATGGAGAAATGCATTTTCTACAAAACCCGGCTTATCTTAATAATTCATGAGTCGATGCCTTACAAGAACACTTCTAGGTACACAACCCATAGACATATTTTTATTAGATCTGATTCATGTCAAACACACAATAGATTGTGATATTTATAGCAATGGGATAGCTTATCACAACTTGTATGGTATTGACACCCACATGGTTACCACTGCCACTTACATTAGAAAATAACAATTTCTAGAAGAATGCATTGAAACATTGATGATCTAGAAGATTGCATTGGAACATTGACGCACTAGAACAATACATTTATCTCATTAACTCTAACCCTCCCCTTTAATGGAGAAATGGGTTCTCTACAATGCTTAACATGTCTTAATAATCCATTAGTTGATTCCTTTATCAATATGTTCTCCTCTGCATCACATGATCTAGAGAACCTCCTCATCAACAATGTCTATATTTGGTCCAACTTGGAATTTTCGTCATACCTCTATGACACAAACATTGCCAAAATGTTGATGTTCATATAAAGGAACAACCATCCACTAGAATGCATGGGTAACCAACCACTGGACTAATATTATGTCCAGTGGTATATTCAACCACTCTTCGATCACATCTCTTCACACATGTACCTTTAACTCCCCCTACATCATCAATATCTTTGGTTTTCCTTGTGTTACCCATAACCACATTCTAGCATTACATCTATGGGTTTTAGTGGATGACCCTCAACCACCACACTTCAAATGGTTTCTTTCTTACCACAAACATTCCATTAAGTAGTTTTTGCTGACCATGAACCAAACACATTAAAATAGTTTTTAGATTATCACAAACTTTATGGGAGTACACTTTGCCTCATCAAGCTTGCATTTGACTCATGTTCATACAATTGTCATGCTCCATCCATGGAGATACTAGGCACATACTCAAACATGAGATCGTAGACTTGCGTACAAATACAGTACGTGACTCGCATTATCATATGATCTTGATTCTATTATTATTCCACATAACTCACAACCTTTACCTTCTTTTTCCTTCATCATTATCTCACTTTCGTTGTTGCCACAAGACTTCCATGTTCACTGTCAATAAATTTTTATGGTTTTTACTTGGCCTTTCTTCACTATGAGCTTCATCCTCAAACTTTCTTCTCCTTCCTTTTTGTACTTGCATAAAGCTGATTATTATTGTCCATATAAAAAGCAATCCATCTCACATGCCCCCTTTAATTGAAAACTCAACTTCTCCAATTCCACATCAAGTTAACATATAAGAACATCTATCACCTTCATACCTACTCAAGTGGTCCATTGCACAACTTGATGCCACATCCTTTCTATACATAAGAGGATACACATCACATGATAGCATGCGCTACCACACTAATGCATGTAGGTCTAATTCAATGGATCTTACAAAACATATGGGGAAAACAAAACTCTTACAACTTGGACCAAAAATTTTGGGATGTTGGATACAACTGATAATGCACCCCTTGCATAATTGCATCATTTCATCTTATGTACAACAAATTATCATCACCCTTTTGTAAAAATTCATATGCCCAAACATATAAGTCCATTTCATCTCCACACATCAATTCTTACTTCTCCTTTATCTCTTTACTTATACTTGGCTTGTTTTTACCTTTACAAAATGATTATTGGTTTACCACAAACCATTATAAGAAAAATACTAATGACTCAAAGAAATGATTCAATAATATAACAACTCTTTCCTAAACACGTTTAACTTCTCCTTAATGAAAACTGACTTTTGGTGGACAAACTAACTTTGTATGAAATATATTGTTGTTGTACATTAGAAGACATGACCTTGTAGAATCCTTTCAAAATAAAAGTAACTTTCTTTCATTTATGCATTCCTATTTGACCATAATGTACCCATATGTGAAGTTCTAATATTTCTCAATTACAACACTTAGCTTGTACACGTTTTTCTTTCGCTACAATGATTGTAATATTGTTCTTTCTTCTACTCTTGATTTGTTTCACTGCTACTTGTAGATGACTCACATGTTATCAATGTTTCTTCTTTCACAAACTTGATAGCTACATTAGTTGTTTGACCTTCATGATCATGTCCTTAATTTATTGGCCTTACATGTATCTACATGATATTTTGGATACCTTCACCATTTTTCCTTAAATCTTTCCCATCAAAACCAATTTTATTCAAAAGTTTGAAACCAATTTATTTTGTATGCTTTTCAAAACAACCTAGTTCATCATATTCAATAAGAGATTCATCTTTAAAAATATCACTAGGATCATCATTCTAAGCCTCACAACAAGAGAGATATACATTGGCATTATTAACATGAAATAAATGAAAACCATCACAAGAACTATTTATTTTCTAACGCAAGTCACTTGTATAACATATTACATCACGCTTTCTCTTATTTTAACTATTTTACTTCACTTTCGAGTGATAACAAAACATTTTCCTTTGCAAATAAATTTTGCTAAAATGATTATATTAATTTACCCTTTTGCTCTTGAATTTTGAAAAAATCACTTACCTACTGATCTAGCAATACCAACCTTTCCTCCAATATGCTGATGTGTTGCATAGTTAGACCAAAAAAATTATGATAGAGTTTATTATCTCATGATCTATGTTCTGAAAATTTGTCCAATATGGAATTATTTTTCTTTTGTATCTTATCTACTTATTGCAGAGCATCATCAATATCTTGTTGTAGAAGTTCAAATTCATGATTATTGTTGTGAAGTCTTTTTCCTCATTTGCCCATTTAAGAAGTCAAGATCTTGCAAAGTGCTCTTACCTTCCAGCGTTGACTTCTAGTTTGGAGCTACATAACTATTTATCTCTTCGAAGAACCAATTAAAAACCTCTAGATAGTGTCTTCTTTGAGGGATCTTCATGATAAATAAACATAGTGGCTCCTCACATTCCTATGGATATATCAACCTTTGGCATCAATGGGTGACATGACAATCTTTCCTCTACTTTGACCAATTTCATGATGTTTGAATATGGGATCCTTGACTCATAACACTACTTGATATAAACAATGACCAAACCTACCATGAGGCTTTTGGTGAAGTCACATTTCTCAGTGCTATCCATGGAACAATCTTGGAAGCTCCTTAAATCTCAATTTGTAGCCTATACTCTTATCCATGATCTCAATGCTCATTTTTTTTTTTCCGTAGTAGGTGGCTTCCCTCCTTGGCCATTCATGGATATGGATCATGGGCCTTGTGACTTGAAGAGTTTCTCCTTTATAAATCTCAAGTTGCACACTTATATCATGTGCCCTCTCTTGGAATGCTTGCATAGATAGATCGACTCCAATATCAACATTACTACTCATCTCTTATTGATATGTTGGATATCAGAGTATATATAATCAAATTTTTCTCATATAGATTGGTGGGAAGGATTTCAAAATAAACGAGCATTTATTACTATTATTATTTTCACAATAATTTAAATAAAGAAGTTTCCATTAATGACCTTAGACTAATTTATCAATTTTTTGATGTGAGGGAACCACAAAATGAGGATATGCACTTCTTGACTATCAAAGGCATGTTGGACAAGCAAGCTTAGCACCAACTACAAATTTCAATAGACATGACTTGGTGGACATTGATTGATAATCAAAGGAGACATGTTGATGGAAGTAGACAAAGAATAACAATGGTAAACATTTGTCTTTGTCGGTCAACACATAGTGATTAATTGACATTCAACACCGCAACATGCATATGTTACTAGGTCTTGATGCCTATGTGCACTAATTAAACTCTACATGAAGCAATAGTAGAATCTAATCAGTTTCCTAAGTTCTACGCATATAGCTCCTACTCATCCACTCATTTTAGATCTAAGCACCCCTCTAGCTAATCAAGAAATCAACATAGTCCCTTGATGGATACACAATGAGCTACTTGGTAGGCATGTATTCCCATTGTGTGTGAACATTCAAATATGCACTTTCGATGGTTATGGGCTTAAAATTGATATTGAGATTAATGGAAGCACCCAATAATGATGAAATTTAAAATGACTATTCTCATGGATCCAAAGTTGCTAAACCTTTATATAGGATTTCAAGATCCTTAGCATTGTGATTATGGTAGCAATTCCAATCACAACTAACTTTCTCAGTGATCTCTCCTTCTATGTAGTGATTTGGAATTTGGATTTGTTCTCATCAATCCACATCTCTACTTTACAAAAATTGCAAGAGTATACCATTGGTAGAAGGTAATTCATCACAACCTCTTGTTCCAACAACACAACATGCAAGATACTATGCCTTCTCCCCCACATGGGCCTACCAACACACTCTTTCTTTAATTTTTTAAATATTTGGATTTGAAATTAACTCCAATTAAATCTTATTTGTACAAACCTCATCTCTACTTTCTATAGTAAATCTCCATAGGAGGATGATCTTTTCTCTAATACCGAAACAAAAAATAAAAGGACAACGTGAAACTCTCAACATGAGAGATCATATTCTAGGAAATAATCCATATCAATTGCACAAAAGATTCCTATATTTATAGCAATGTGATATAAAGCTAGGATGATAATGACATCTACATGGTTATAATCCCCCCTTACATTGGAAAACAACACTTTCTATTAATTCTAACAAAAAATATATATACAATTATGTTGTTATCTTATTTATTATTTATAGTAGATCTCCATAGGAGGATGATCTTTTCTCTAATACCAAAATAGAAAAGACAAGGACATCGAGAAACTCTCAACATGAGAGATCATATTCTTGGGTCTAATCCAGATCAAATGCACAAAATATTCCCATATTTATAGCAATGTAATATACGATTAGGATGATAATGACATCTATATGGTTACAATCTCCACTTACATTGAAAAACAACACTCTCTACATGAATGCATTGGAACAATATGCTTCTCCTATTAATTCTAACAAAAACTATATAGACAATTATGTTGTTATCTTATTTAATGTTATTGTGCTGGGTGGTGCTTTATAGTTTAGGATAGGGTATACGTTGTAACATTGGATAACATTAAATTAAAAAACAATAAGAAAATACCTACATTAAAAATAAATACTACTTTAAAGTGTGACTTTAAAACATTTGTTATATTGCAATTATGCTTTTATTAATAAACTACAAGCTTTTTGGGGGAAAGAAATTTATAATATTTTATTTCTGAAGAAAAAATCGTAATTTTATTCAACTTGAAAACAAGGAACAAAATTACATTTTGCAAATGCTTAAGAGCATTCAACCAAGTCAGCGTTTTGGATGATGAGCAATAAAAAGAAGGCTATAAAAAATTACATAAAGTTAACTGAAGTTAAGTGTGATAAAATCACTTAACTTCCCTTTTTTTTTTTTTTTCGGAACCTTTTGCCAAACCCCATGGTTGGGAGCCACTGTTACCATTTCCAATTCATTTCCTGTTGTCTGCACAATAATTTATTTGTTAGAATGTGATCTCTCAGATATGTGAGTTCTCTTAGTACCCCTTATACCCTTATCATTGTGTGTTTCCTCTTTCTGCGATTTTGTTGCTTGTTTCTCTACTATTTCAGGATGCTTTTGAGTGAGGGCTACACTTCCTAATTGATTCACCATTCCTCCTTTTGCTTGGTTACCATGTTGGACATGATCATCCATATTTGAGTGAATCTCCATGGTTTCTTCTTCTTCTTTTTCTTCAGAAAGGTGTGGGTCAGATACCCGCCATAGCTTAGACTTGTAGGCCTTCCTTTGCTTCCATTTTGGGATCTTTTTTGCCTGTGAGAATGTGTTCTGCAAATGTCTTGCTTGAAAACATATTCAGCTTCTAAAATCCGTGTTCTCGTAGTCTGATACTTGGCTCCACTGGAAGTTTTTATATTTCAAATGGATACGATATAGTGGACCCTTGCTGAGGTCTACCTCTACGCAAAATTTGGCAATGGTAAAGATACACTTTTTTGTTATGTTAAAGGCCCTTTTGGAATTTTCCAATAGTATTTCCAATATCCTTTAAGACTCGATGATGCTAGAAAGGAAGGGGGATATTGGGCAGTTTCATTCACATCGGCAATATTGAAACCATTATATTTGTAGCATCAAATTCTGGAAACCATGGAGTGATGAAGAGTTCAACTCTGCCACAGAACCAAGGCCCTTCATTTAAGGTTAAGACATACTCCAGATCTTTCTGTGTGTCAAATTGAACAATGAAGAAACCCTTTGAACATAAATAGAGGTCACAGTTTGGGATCTATGTTGAGAATACACATTGATGTACTGCATCAAATTTGGGCCAAAAACCATTGAATCTACATATAACAACCTTGAATTGAAGATAAAAAAAAAAGATAGTTTACTTCTAGAAAACATACTTCCATTGTTGGGGCTTTTTCCATTTGTTCTACTATGTAGGCTCCAGGAAGATATTGAAGCTAATATGATCGGGAATGAACCTTTCCTTTCACTGCATCCTTGAAAGAGATAGATTCTATGGGGTTTCTAGAACCAATAACTTCTTTGTAAGATCTTGAGACACCTAGTTTCCTAGTGCCCACATCAAAAAATTTATAATATGCATATCATGTTAAATTTAAAAAAAATGATAATATGTGATATTATATTTAAAAGCCATATAAAACTTAATAATTATAATAAACTAGTTTTTTTTTTTTAATAAAAACCTACCAACTACATGATAATTATAAAATTACATTAAAAACTAATTAAAAATATTACATATGTCAATGTTACAATTTTGTTTTTTAATAAATTTAAAAATTTTGTTTTTTTTATTTTTTTAATATACATATTACATTAAAATAAATAAAATAATGTATGAAGATGATGAGGGGATGCCATATTTCTTCAATGATACATTTAATTCCTGTTGAGGGTATTTTATTATTCTTCAAATTATTGAGCTTTAACTAAAAATATTACATATGTCAATGTTACATTTTTGTTTTTTAATAAATTTAAAAATTTTGATTTTTTGAATTTTTTTAATATACATATTACATTAAAATAAATAAAATAATGTATCCAGATGATGACGGGATGCCAGATTTCTTCAATGACACATTAAATTCTTGTTGGGTATTTTATTATCTTTCACATTATTGAGTTATGACTAAAAATATTACATTTACAATTTTGTTTTTTAATAAATTTAAAATTTTGATTTTTTGATTTTTTTAATATAAATTTTAAAAGGGGGCAGTCCCTGCAGAAGCTTATATTAGGCCCGATTTTGTACAATATATACATCAAACGTCATATCGAATGTCACATCAGATCACAATTAACTCCGGCATATGGTTGACCGTGCAACAACAACATAGACGGGATTCGACCGCGAGTAAGTGCGAGAAAGTCATCAACCCCACTACCAGATCCATGCACATGGGTGCGATTTTTTTAATATACATATTACATTAAAATAAATAAAATAACATATCGAAATGATGACGGTGACGGGGATGCCAGATTTCTTCAATGATAGTTGTGGGTATTTTATTATTCTTCACATTATTGAGCTCTGACCCCTGCGGTTACAAATGGAAAAATTGATAGGGAAATTGCATTTGTATTTGAAGTCGTACCCAATTGCGGTTGAATTGGTGGTAATCTGAATAATTAAAAAAAGTACAGTGGAAAGTGATGTACCAGTTGTCTCAAAAAGTGTAGCGAAATTTGGGCTAGTGTTTAAAAAATTGAAGGGAAAAGAAAGCAACTCTTGATTTTTACTTTGAAGAACTCACCTCTCGTCAAAATATTTGCTTGGGGCAACACAGTCTATATTTTATACTAAAAGAATCACATGATACATCGTAGGCTTATGTCCTTCCCCTACGTATCCATACCCTATTTTACTAGTTGAATGCAGGTCACTGTTTTTGTCCTGTCAGCAATTTTATTAAGTATTGCAGGTTAAGAGGCATTGTAAAATAAAATGTTATTTTATCTCTCTAAAGTTTTACTTTGGAGTGTGGACAAAGCATTATTGTAATGTTTAAATTGCACATTTATATCTTATAGATATAAAGTAGTTCTAAATATGATAAATAAAACAAATAATCCCAAGCAAAAAATCTCGAGATGTGAGATCATATTATTGGATCTAATTGATTTGGTAAATATATAATAGTATATTATAGAAATAGTCCAAACAATTTATTATAGGATTGACCATGAGATTTGGTTACAATCTGCATTTATATTGAAAAAGAATATTTCTAGAAAAATGCATTGAATTTGGATTTATCTAGAAAAATTTAGTGAAACTTTATATTTTTCTCATTAACTCTAATGCTCCTCTAAAATGGAGAAATGGATCTTCTACCATATTTAATTTGTCTTAATAAGCATTAGTTGATGTCTCATTAACTCTAATGCTCCTTTAAAATGGAGAAATGGATTTTCTACCATACCTAATTTGTCTTAATAAGCTATTAGTTGATGTCTTAGAAGAGAAACTCTAAATATAGAACCCACAAACATATTTTTATTAGACCCTATCTATATCAAACACATAATAGATTCTCATATATATAAAAATGGGATAGCTTATTACATTGGGATGATAATGACATCTACATAGTTACAATAACTCACACTTACATTGGAGAACAACATTTTCTAGAAGAATTCATTTGAACATTCATGATCTAGATGATTGCATTGGAACATACATTTCTCTCATTAACTCTAAGACTCCCCATTAATGGAGAAATAGTTTTTCTACAACACCTAACTGATCTTAATAATCCATGAGTTATGTCTTCATCGATATGTTCTCTTGTGCATCATATGATCTAAAGAACATCCTCATTAGCAAAGTCAACATCTGATCCAACATGTCATTTTCATCACACCTCTATGATACAAACACTACCAAATGTTGATGTACATATAAAAGGACAACCATCCACTAGAATGACGGATAATCAACCACTACAACTCTTGGTCTAGTAGGATGTTCTTCATGTACACAGTACATTCAACCATTATTCCATCACATGTCTTCATACATTTACCTTTAACTCTCTTCGTATCATCATAATCTTGGGTTTTAGTTGGCTTACCCCTATGCACACTATGGCGATACACCTATGGGTTTTGTGGATGACCCTCAACTATCACACCTCCAGTGGTTTCTTGCTTATCCCAAACATCACATCAAGTGGTTTTAAATGACCATGAACCATACACATCAAAATGATTTTTAGATTACCACGAACTTTCTGGAAGTACATTTTTCCCCATAAGGTTACATTTGATTCAAGTACATACAATTCTCATATTCCATCCATTGAGATATCAAGTACATACTCAAACATGACATCATAGACTTGCTTACAAATACAATGTGTGGCTCATATTAGAATATGACACGAATTTTTTTGTGAAATACTCTTAAACAAAAATCTTCATTTGTAGGAGATTTTACTAACACTTATATTTACATGTGAAAACATGGCCAACACATTTTTAAGCAATACTACACCAATCCATCAACATAAACAAGAAGCAAATAACCATGAAGCAATCATTCATAAGACGTGATAAGTTCGTCCAGTGTGGATTACGTATCCAGGCCCTGGGTCAATAGTGGGGAGGCTGCTTCATCAGTCTCAACAAAAGATAATGAGTACATGGAAAATATTCGTCAACACAAGGATAGATCTCTCATCTCGAGTGGCAATGTCTCTCGTACAAAGAGACGTTTTCCTACAAAGAACTCTCACCCATAGAGACTTCTCCTTCAATAAGACAAAGAAATTCTATCTCACAAAAGTGGCATAAAATGGACACTCTCACATAAGTAGAAATGGGTCCCTTTGAATCTCCTAATTAGATTCAAAACATACTCATCATCATCATAATTGTCTTGAAATTATGAGACCAATGACTGTAAACATGACTATTTTATAATGAAGTGTCAACATGGCCTTCTTTCAACATTGCACAATCTCGGTTTTCATGCAATGACTCAAATGATGATTTTCCTCAAAGATCTAGATCTCGTTGTCCTACTGCAACATACAGAGATCACAAGAACATACAACATACATCGATCCTTTCGCCAATATAAAATCAAGCAAGTGACCAAAATTCTTCATTATACCTTCCAATATGAAGATGGCCTAAAAATCAACTGCTCAAATGCAGAAACTAACTGCACCATTGTGATTGTTGCGGAATTATAAGCAATGTGAGTATAAACTTGACCCCATTTTGACGCTATCAAATCTAGGTCTCCAAGGAATCTAAAATATTGCCAACATCATCAAAATATTCTCTGCGTCAGGGTTCCACAAGGTCGTGGTTCTACCTCTAGTTCATGGTTCCATAAGCACATGGTTTCGTACTAGTCGTTGTTCCACTACATTGGCTCTCGGCCCCATCCATCCCATTGAATGACGCAAAAAGAGAGTTTAAATAATATGTGGGTGGAAAAATTTACAAAGTCTGCTCACCTAGGATAACGATTGGCGGAGTGCATTTAAATAGTTTGTTGGGTCGGCAAGTCACAAGTTCTATCCCCGTCAGTCCCATTTTATATAAAAATAAACATATAACATGTTGGTTGGTTAGTTGTCAATCACATGACATACTATTTGAATCGTTGTTGGTTAATACACAATTGGGTTTTGTTTTATGTTGGGGTCACCGATTGGGTGGGCCCACTGGACCGCTGGTTGTTGGTTCAACTCTCACCGACCTCCATCTAAAATGGTGTGGTCATTGAGCGGGTCCACAAGGCCCGTATGATATATATGTCTTAAAAAGGGTTGAATGGTGGGGTTGGCATGATTTAACCATCCGCTAACCATATATATATTTAATTCAAACAAAACTGTCTGCTGGATTCCTTGGGGGGGCGGGGGGGGAAGTCACTAGCAAAATTAACCATTCGAAAATTTAACCGATTTCGTCTGCCATTAAAGATGAATTTGTCACTCGGTTTGTTGCCACCAAATTTAGTGGAGTTCCGTTGAATTTAGCCGGACTGTCAAAGTTAGTTATGCTCCAAATTTAGTTGGCACTCTGTTAAACCTTGCCATTAGGCCTAGTTTGACTGAAAATTTGACTAGCCATAACTTATGCATACGAAGTCAGATTGAGGTTTCGCTTATACCATTGGAATCAATACGACAAGCTCTTCGATCTGGTTCTAGTTTCGATGAGATCCAAAGACTTCAAATTTTGAGCCTCTCTAGAGCCACCTGGATCATTCCTCCCCACTCAGGAGATTTTGGTCCTCCAAGAGCTAAAAATATCTGCAATCTTCATTTGCACAATAGATGACTTTGAAAGGCCACATTCCTTTTCCTTCACTTGTACTTGATCCAAGGGATCAAGAATGTGCTCAAAAATCAAAGTGCTCAAAATCTTTTGAAACTAGTGCCAAACTGCAGATCTCGTTATTCTGATTCCAACAATGCTTGAATCGCCTCAATCTGACATTGCATGTGAAAGTTATCGTGTTCTGAAGTTTTTAGCAAACAACTAAAAAGTCAACTTGCAAGGTTGACTGGATTGGTGACTGGGCATGTCATATGGTAACATGGCTCTGATATCAATAGGTTTAATATGCATGTACGGTGGTTAGAAAGGCCAATCTTGTGCTGATACGTGAGGATTAGTTGGACCAATCAGGAGGTTCCATGTGGTGCAATGGGAGGACGCCCATGTGGCCCTAGGGGTTTTTGTAAAATTGTGTTGGGGTTAAACCAACCTTGGTGGGGTTCGATCCCACAACCACCGATAGAAAAATGAAACGACTTATCGTTAGACCACGCGATTGGTTTTAATATGTTAAGGCCCACAATGATGTTTATTATGTGATTGTTGGCAGACTGGGGGGGGGGGAGGTGAGTTGGGCCAGCGGGCTTGCCAGACTAGCCCCAGTCCTAGGTTATATGGAATATGATGTGACTATGGTGATGGTGTATGACAGAGGCAGAGGGGCAAGCAGTTAGCCCAACCCCTAGTTCCAACTGTTAACCGAAACTAATGGCAGAGCTATAAAGGAGGGTTGGCGCATGGTACCTAGCCCACGACCACATGACCCGTCACATGACCAGGAGCGTGAAAGCTGGCAGGTGCATGGCCTCTGGCATGTGACCTTGGCCACATTGAGCGCCACATGATTGTTAAAAGGGGTATAATTTTAGGGTGCAAGGGTCAAGTTAATGACTCAAAATTTTGCACCAATTTTTGCAAAATTTTCACCACTCTCATGCCATTTTTTCACCTAGCAGTTCCCCCAAAGGAAAATTTGTTGCCAGTTTTTCCATTTTGGTAATTTTGCAGGGCAAATAGTAGAGAAAAAGAGGAGGCCTAACTTGGCCATTTTCAGCCTTTTTGAGCCCAAGAAGAGCCTATACAGGGGTTTTTGGGTGTTTTAGACATAATGATAGCATTATTTTTATGATTTAAGCATTGTATCTTGATGCAATTTACATTTTGAGAATATAATTTAAAGGGCCAACATTGGAAGCTGGACCTAGAGATGTAGCCTAGGAGGGGTGAACTCCGTCATCAAATTATTGTTTTGTGATGCTGCATGTTGTCTATGTTTCTGTCGTTAAATCTGCAAAACTTAACTAAAATTGCTAAGTTTATGTGATTTTGTAATTTTGATCCATTGCCCACAAGACATAAACTAGCTTGCAAACATTTTCAAGAAACCTTCAATTTTCAATTTCAAATCATTTTGGTATCAGAGCATGGTTGTTTTGAAGGTTTGACAGTTTTTGCAAGTGTTTTCTTGAATGATTACAAGGTCTAAATTGAGAAGAGGATAAGGAGTGCTTGAAGAACCAAATCCTCAAATTGGTTCAAGGATTCACAAACTCCAAAAACTCCAGAAACTCCACCAATCATGGCACATGAAGAAGGACATGAGATGATGTTCAAGGATGAGAGAGCTTTTAGAAAGGATTTCTATGATATGTTTGAGATGGTGAAAGTGTTGTGCAATGAAAGGACAACAAGGTTGCAAGGAGACAATTCTAATAAACAAAAAGGTAATGGTGGTGATGGGAGAAAGCCTTCCACCTCCATCTCCTCCTTCACCTCCATCTTCACCTCCATCCTCACCTCCTTCTTCACTTCCTTCAACACCTAGACATACTCCTCCTAGATCTCCAAATGGACATGCTAAGTCTCCTTTTCTTAAGCTTGATGTCAAGTTTGAATTGCCTATGTACAATGGGGAAGTAAATGTTGAGAGGTTGAATAACAGGGTTCATCAAATTGAAGTCTATTACAGGATTCAAAAGATTAAGGATGATGTTACAAAGATCCAACTTGCTTCTCTTCATTTGGAAAGTGCAACCCTTATCTGGTGGGAAGCCATAACTCAAGAAGATTTGAAGAGAAGTGGTAAAATTATCTCTTCTTGGAATGATTTTATAGTTGCATTAAGAAGGTAATTTTATCCATTAGCTTATTGTTAGAAAATCATATATTGTAGAGCAACGGAACACATAACATATATTGCAGAAAATTCATAAAGTAAGAGAGACACATATATATGTGGTTCACCCAATTTGGGTTACGTCCATGGAGAAACAACCAGTCCTTCCTTTTATATTATCTAGCAAAATGAAGAGATACAACCTACAACAGATATATTGTAATTCCCTCTTTTCTCTCACACAATCTCCTCTCTCTTTCTCACTCAGAATACACATTTACCTAGCTGCAATACAATTCCCTCATAAATAGAGAGGGGTTGCCTTCTACGGCAAAAAACCCTAAATTAAACTTAACTTCTATTGTCAGATTTCTGCCTAATGAACGACCTAGATTGATTACGAAATTACAACATTTTACAAGAAAATTTTACATTTATTTTTAGCTTCGGGGCGCTGCCCCCCAATCCCCTGCTGGGGGGGGAGGAGGGGGCACCTCTAAAGAATTGTTGCCCCCCCGCCCCCCGTGCCCTGGACCCCCTTGCCACCACATTACGAAATGGGCTCCAATGTGGTGATACCTATGAATAAAGAAGATAATTAGGCTCCACACCCAATACTTATATGAAAAAATTAATTATTGATTGGCAAAATTTTAGACAAGCTAAAGGTCAGAGTATCCAAAGTTACATAGAAGAATTTAGAAGAAGAGATTTAATCTTGGGTGTTGATTTGTCTTCACATGACACTCTTCTTAAATACACAGGTGGATTACATAATTATTTGAAACATACTATACCTATGTTTAATCCTACCAATCTAGATGATGTATGTGTTCAGGAAACTCATTTATATTCAATAGGCAATAATCTTCCTCAAGAGAATAGAAAGAAGCCTTCCAAATCTGGAGACTAGGAGAGGGGAAGTTTGAATTAAAATGCAAAAATAATGATACAATCAAGAAAGAGGGAGAGAAACTTACTTGTAAAAAGAAGGCCATGATGAAGACCATTGTTGGAAATTACATCTAGAAATGAGACCAAAGAAGTTTAATAACAAGGGGAAGAAAAATATTGTTGCTAAAACTCAATAAGATCTAGGATCTGATTCATGTGATGACACCAAAATCACAACCATGGGAATAAAAGGTAAAGCTTCTAATGCAAGTACTAGTTCTTCTAGTAAGCCTATTGAGTCTCAAAATGATAAAGAAAGAGGTGAGTTTTTTCATATCAAGGTCATTACAAAACATAAAAAATTTGATACATTGTTTGATAGTGGATCCTGTTAGCTCTGCGATATAACATTGATTCTATGAACGCTGGAGGCAAAATTGGTCCTGGGTTAGGCTCAAAGGAGACCCATACCAGTCATCCTCACCTTCTCCTTTAATTTTCTCACCCTCGCTTTACCTCCATTTCCCGTGCTCCTTTGTTAAAAACCAATAACCATAAAAACTCCTTTTCTTAAACCCCAGGCATTAAAGCACAAAACCCTATAAAACCATGCCTGCCGGACTCCACGCCCCCATAAACCCACTGCCGTAACCTTACCATTGATCTCTGCCACCCCGTCACATCCGATGAAAAACCCGCATAATGAAATGTCCACTGTCCGATCATCTCCACTGCAATCAGATGGTGTTCGCTCTCCCCACGCCTGCAAACTGTCGGGGCAATAATGCACAATGGAAAGTGGTTTCATCCTTCCCTCGCTGCCACACGTGACACTTTGAATGGAATCGTGCACCATTGTCTTTTTACCGCCTAATGTCCAAAAGCGGTGCGACCAAAACCACTTACCGCTTAGCCTCCTGTTGCCGTCTATTAACCTTCACGCGTTTCTGCTGCCCGACAACTATTGGATCTGTCTGCCCGAAATCCAATAGTTCAAGATCGCCCTACTCCCATCTTTACCGATACTCTCTGCCAAGCAATCTTCGATGTTTATCCCCTTGATCCGATGGCTGAGCTTCCTCCTTCAACCAACTTGTTTTTTCACCATGCAGTCCACGTCCTTTGACTGTTCCGTGCACCCAAAGGACGAAGGTGATTGGTCTTTCAGTACCATGTGCAGTTGCTCCTCAACCACCATATTTAACAAATAGTATGGCCGAGGAAGAAAAGGATAGAGCTCGAGCAGGTAACTGCATTTAACAGTTATGGAACTTCATCCTATACGACACTCCAGCCACCTAAGAGGACAACAGAGCACCTAAAAGGATTAGATTCATCCACTCAAGCAAGGAAACACACTTAAGAGCTTCATCAGGCAGTTAAATGTGGTTGGTGGTCAATTATGACCCATTCATACCTAGAATGGCCGAGTGCCTTTGTATTGAAACTTTATATATACCCAGAAACAAGAGGTAATCAAGGTTGATGGTTGATGTTTTGATGTAAGGTTCAACTTCTGGAGACTGTAACTATTTTGATACTTGTAGCGTCTCACCTTCATTTCCAGCTAATACAATCTTCTTTTGCTATTAAATGCTCACTTTTCATGCTTCTTCTTTTCCAAGCTATGCTTGATATGCTGTATTCCTAAACCCTCAATGTTTAGCATTAGAGTAGCTATCATCCTACCACTGTGTTAAAGTCTTGTATGTATTAGTGAATGAGTTATTCAGGTTTCTGTTCACCTAGTGCCAGAGAGTTGTCATCTT
>APFE030041631.1:162262-190527 GCA_000404065.3 Pinus taeda
GAGTTATGGATCCCATCCATGAGTAAAACAACCTTTATGATTCAACAAATCATTTAGTCATGGTCACGTTGTTTTTTCTTATTATAAATATGTGAGAAAAATTAACACAGTGGTGTGATTGAAAAATATTTTTTTAATTAAACCTTTATTGATGAAGGGTCAATTTATTATCAAAACATTTTGATTGAAGAGCAAAATTTTAGACATAACGTTCCTTGACGGCCAACATAAAAACCCAAAACGTCAAAAAAAAAATATTTGACAGGTAATAAAGATCCAAATTCAACCCTGCCGGGACCCCTTCCACCACATTACGAAATGGGCTCCAATGTGGTGATACCTATGAATAAAGAAGATAATTAGGCTCCACACCCAATACTTATATGAAAAAATTAATTATTGATTGGCAAAATTTTAGACAAGCTAAAGGTCAGAGTATCCAAAGTTACATAGAAGAATTTAGAAGAAGAGATTTAATCTTGGGTGTTGATTTGTCTTCACATGACACTCTTCTTAAATACACAGGTGGATTACATAATTATTTGAAACATACTATACCTATGTTTAATCCTACCAATCTAGATGATGTATGTGTTCAGGAAACTCATTTATATTCAATAGGCAATAATCTTCCTCAAGAGAATAGAAAGAAGCCTTCCAAATCTGGAGACTAGGAGAGGGGAAGTTTGAATTAAAATGCAAAAATAATGATACAATCAAGAAAGAGGGAGAGAAACTTACTTGTAAAAAGAAGGCCATGATGAAGACCATTGTTGGAAATTACATCTAGAAATGAGACCAAAGAAGTTTAATAACAAGGGGAAGAAAAATATTGTTGCTAAAACTCAATAAGATCTAGGATCTGATTCATGTGATGACACCAAAATCACAACCATGGGAATAAAAGGTAAAGCTTCTAATGCAAGTACTAGTTCTTCTAGTAAGCCTATTGAGTCTCAAAATGATAAAGAAAGAGGTGAGTTTTTTCATATCAAGGTCATTACAAAACATAAAAAATTTGATACATTGTTTGATAGTGGATCCTGTTAGCTCTGCGATATAACATTGATTCTATGAACGCTGGAGGCAAAATTGGTCCTGGGTTAGGCTCAAAGGAGACCCATACCAGTCATCCTCACCTTCTCCTTTAATTTTCTCACCCTCGCTTTACCTCCATTTCCCGTGCTCCTTTGTTAAAAACCAATAACCATAAAAACTCCTTTTCTTAAACCCCAGGCATTAAAGCACAAAACCCTATAAAACCATGCCTGCCGGACTCCACGCCCCCATAAACCCACTGCCGTAACCTTACCATTGATCTCTGCCACCCCGTCACATCCGATGAAAAACCCGCATAATGAAATGTCCACTGTCCGATCATCTCCACTGCAATCAGATGGTGTTCGCTCTCCCCACGCCTGCAAACTGTCGGGGCAATAATGCACAATGGAAAGTGGTTTCATCCTTCCCTCGCTGCCACACGTGACACTTTGAATGGAATCGTGCACCATTGTCTTTTTACCGCCTAATGTCCAAAAGCGGTGCGACCAAAACCACTTACCGCTTAGCCTCCTGTTGCCGTCTATTAACCTTCACGCGTTTCTGCTGCCCGACAACTATTGGATCTGTCTGCCCGAAATCCAATAGTTCAAGATCGCCCTACTCCCATCTTTACCGATACTCTCTGCCAAGCAATCTTCGATGTTTATCCCCTTGATCCGATGGCTGAGCTTCCTCCTTCAACCAACTTGTTTTTTCACCATGCAGTCCACGTCCTTTGACTGTTCCGTGCACCCAAAGGACGAAGGTGATTGGTCTTTCAGTACCATGTGCAGTTGCTCCTCAACCACCATATTTAACAAATAGTATGGCCGAGGAAGAAAAGGATAGAGCTCGAGCAGGTAACTGCATTTAACAGTTATGGAACTTCATCCTATACGACACTCCAGCCACCTAAGAGGACAACAGAGCACCTAAAAGGATTAGATTCATCCACTCAAGCAAGGAAACACACTTAAGAGCTTCATCAGGCAGTTAAATGTGGTTGGTGGTCAATTATGACCCATTCATACCTAGAATGGCCGAGTGCCTTTGTATTGAAACTTTATATATACCCAGAAACAAGAGGTAATCAAGGTTGATGGTTGATGTTTTGATGTAAGGTTCAACTTCTGGAGACTGTAACTATTTTGATACTTGTAGCGTCTCACCTTCATTTCCAGCTAATACAATCTTCTTTTGCTATTAAATGCTCACTTTTCATGCTTCTTCTTTTCCAAGCTATGCTTGATATGCTGTATTCCTAAACCCTCAATGTTTAGCATTAGAGTAGCTATCATCCTACCACTGTGTTAAAGTCTTGTATGTATTAGTGAATGAGTTATTCAGGTTTCTGTTCACCTAGTGCCAGAGAGTTGTCATCTTGTCTGTGCATTAGGGATTAGATTTGCAGACTTCTTTACTAGTTGCAGCTGGCCATCACATGGTCGTGTGCATCTATTGGTGTGGTCAGTATTCTCCATATTCACCCAATCTTTAAACTGTGAGTAATTGGTGGTCTAAAGCCTTGTAGTCTGGGGGTGTTCATGCATGTCTGGACTCAAGCAAAATAGAAGTGGTTATCAAGCTTGAACAGGCATCATTCCTTCCATTCATCCATTTGCAACAATGAGTTGAATTTATATGTTCCTGAGCATCTCCGAATTACAACCTAGGAGAGTTTCTTGGGGTGATAACATTAATTGGTGCTGTTGCCAGGGAGAGGATATTGAAGCTCAGCTTCCATGGGAAAACGACACAGTTCTAGCTTTGGTGATAGACAAAGTCTGGACACATTTCTGGTTGTAATCATTTATCTAGCGACTCTACTGGAGAACCAACCTAGTGGCGACTCCACATTACAGTCCTAGCTCAGTTTGTGAGGCATACCCGGATAAATCCTCAGAAATCACTAGCTGACCTAGTGCCTGACCCTGAGAAGATTGTCAAGCAGAGGAAAATGTCATAGAAAGGAGCATCAGGATCAGGTAAGCCTAAGAAATCTTATGAATCTCTGTAAGAAAGGCTTGTAGTTGAACATGTACAGTTTGAAGATATAGAGCCTAGCATAGTTAGTGAAGAAATACCCTCAGAGATTCATAAAGCTCCTTTTTCATTTAGTTCCCCTTTGGATCTCAGTCCAAAGAAAGCCCCCCATACAATCCATCATATTCCTTTGTCCCTATCATCTATTTCACCGCTTCCTACCATTCAAATTGCTAGTATCCTTCCATATATCCCAGCCATGGCAGGCCAATAAGCACCCACAAAGATGGAAAGAATCATAGCTGCTAGGTATGGACCTTTGGTCTTGCCTTTTCCTTTGAATGCCATGCCTGCAGGAGAATACCAGAAATACATGCCTAAGTTCACTGGTATAGAGGGAGTAACAACTGAAGAACATCTTGAGTCTTTTTATAGTTATGCTGATAACCTAGATATCAGTGAGGATGATGTCAGGATGAGAGTGTTTGTCCAGAGCCTTGATGGAGAGGCTAGAAAGTGGTTCAGATAATTGACCCCTAGGTCTATAGCAGACATTGAAGCATTAGATGATGTATTTCTGAAGCATTGGGGAGATAAAAAATACCTGCTCTATTACCATACAGAGTTTGGAAACCTCAAGAGGGAAAATGGGGAGTCATTGCCTGATTTTAATAAAAGATTCAATCGTATGTATAGTAAGATACTAGCTGAAGTAAATCCCACCCCCACCTCTTCCAAACTCACCTATGCCAATGCTTTTGAGTCTGATTTTTTCCTGCTATTGAGAGAAAGAAGATGTGCCACTCTAGCTGAAATGCAAGATGCAGCGTTAGAGGTGGAATAAAATATTATGGCTACAGAAAAGCTCAAAAGTCATGCTAATAGAAGGAGGCAGAGAGGCGAGGCTTCTTCTTCCTTTGCTTCATCTTCTGATCCTAAATTAGACAAAATGACTAAAATGCTAGAGTCATTGGCCGCTGAGATATCTAAGTTGAAGGTTGAGCAGAATTCAGGGAAGGCAAGGCTTCCAAACACATTTGCTCCAAGAAACCCAAACCCTTTCAGAAGAGCAAATGATCAATTGCAGATCATTCAGAGGGGTAAAGAAGCTAATGAAGAACAAAAGGTTAAGGCTCCTTTCCAAAACGTAGTCATGGAAGAGGAGCAGTTTGAAGAAGAGGATGAAATTCATTGCATGGAAGATAAAGGCAGCGCTGCTTTTTTTACATTGGCTGCCTACGAAGAATCATTGCTACAGGACCAAACTAGTCAAAGGTGGGACAGAGAGGCTATTCTGCAAACTGATGAGTAGCAAAGATACAATATGAGGTCAAAAGCAAGCAACGTAAAGGAGAATCTTGCACAAAATGTTGTTGTCCCAACATAGCAACAGAACATCAGACATAGAAGACCAGTAGCTGATCTAGTCATCCTCAAAGCACTAGCTCAAGAGGTAAGAGGTCTTGACAAGTCCCCTTCCCCTTTCAGCTTTGAATGAGAATTCCATAAGTTAAAAATATATGTGCCTCTGATAGAAATTGCAAGGAGTGAAGTTTTCAGAAAGCCTATCCTTGATGCTCTTGAGTTGAAAGCCACACAAATCTCCACTAACTATGTCAATTTGCAAGATGATAAGCTTGCAGTTGTGCTTAGCCCCATGATTGAACCCGCTGATGATAATTCTCCATCATTTTATGTCTCCTTGACCATTCATGACAAAATCATCCACAATTGCCTGCTAGACACGGGGGCCAGCCACAATTTGATGCCCAAAGCTGTCATGGAAGAGTTAGGCCTTGATATTACCAGACCATATCATGATTTATTTTCCTTTGATTCAAGAAAGGTCAAATGTCTGGGATTAGTCAAATATTTAGCTATTACCCTAACTCAGCTGCCCATGAAGAGTATGATGATGGACATTGTGATAGAAGATGTCCCTCCCAAGTTTGGCATGCTGTTGTCCAGAGGGTGGATTAAGAGACTAGGTGGGACATTACAAAATGATTTATCTTATGCCACTATCCCAGTCTTTGGAGGAGAAAGCAGGAGATTGTACAGAGAAGCACGACTGGAATACATCATCAGTGATGAGAAGAATCCTTCCAATCATCCTATCTACGCTATAGACATTGACTTTGGAGCATGTATTCTCAAAATTGAAGAATCCCAGAAGGCCTTATTGCAACTAATGAAACCAATAGTCCAGGCCGAGAGAAAGCGAGGAAGTCAGGTTTGGAAGATGTTATTTGATGGAGCATGTTCCAGGGAGACTGCAGGAGCAGGGGTGGTGTTGGTATCTCCAAAACAAGAAATCACAAATTTGTCTTTTATGTTGGCTTTCCAAGTCACCAACAGTATAGCAGAGTATGAGGCTCTGATATTGGGTCTTAACGCAGCAAAAGACAGAGGAATCAGAAACATAAAGGTGTTTGGAGATGCTGATCTTATCATTCAGCAAGTAAACAAAACATTTCAAGCAAAGCACCCAAGGCTGAAAGCATATAGCGATGAGGTATGTTGACTTAAAGATTATTTTGATTATTTTTGTATCTCATACATCCCTAGAGTTAAAAATCAACTTGCTAATTCCCTTGCTATGTATGCTAGCATGTTTATCCCTCCCATGCCTCCCAGACTAGTCTATGAAGTTCAAATGAAATATAGACCATCCTTGCCTAATAATGTCCATCATTGGAAAGTTTTCGAAGATGATGATGAAGTGAATAGGATTTTGCAAGTCATTGATGGATTCTCCAAAATGCAAATCAATCAAGAGAATGAAGCCTTGGAAGAAAATCCCCATCTCTGGCTTAGAAACAATCTTGGTAAAGATAGCATTGTCCAACTGCCCAACAATTAGATACCTAATGGTCTAGTTCCTTTAGAAAAGTTGTTTGACCAGAATGGTGTGCCTTATAAGGCTGCCCAAAAAGAAGACCAATCTGCAGTCTGTAAGCATAATATAGGGAGTCTAGATCATCCAAGATATATAAATTTGTCCACTCATCTATTTGCTGCCCAAAGTTTTGAGTACTGCAATTTAATGAAGCAATTTGCTGATGTTTTTGCCTGGGAATATAGTGACCTAAAAACATATGACAAAAAGGTCATCTAGGATAAAATCCCTTTATAGAAAGACACCATCCCTTTTAAGCAGAAGCTGAAGCCTATAAACCCCTTGCTCCTTCCTCTAATTGAAAAAGAAATCAAGAAGTTACTGGCTGCCAAAATCATAGTCCCTCTCAGATATTCAAACTAGGTAGCCAGTTTGGTAGTGGTGAGGAAGAAAAGTGGAGAAATCAGGCTTTGTGTTGATTTCAAAAACTTAAACAAATGCTCTAAGAAAGACAATTACCCTCTGCTCAAGATGGAGCATTCGTTGCAGAAGGTCTTAGGGGCCAAAGTGATGTCTTTCCTGGATGGATTTTTAGGGTATAACCAGGTTGCTGTACATCCAGATGACCAAGAGAAGACTGCATTCACCACTCCTTGGGGCACTTTTATGTATTCCAAGATGCCTTTTGGGCCGATGAATGCTAGAGCTACCTTTCAGAGAGCTATGGATATAGCATTTGTAGGAGAGAAGGATAATTTTATCCTTATCTACCTAGATGATATAACGGTGTACTCCAGCAGTCATCATGACCATTTGCAACATTTTGAGAAAGTGTTCCTGAAGTGCAGAAGGTTTGGGATTTCAGTCAATCCTAAAAAGTCACAGTTTGCTTTAGAAGAAGGCAAGCTGTTAGGACATGTTGTTTCTGCTGCAAGTGTCTGGATTGACCCAAAAAGAGTAAGAGCAATACAAACCTTGTCTATCCTGAGATCAAAGAAGGATATCCTGTCCTTTCTGGGCAAAATAAATTTTGTGAGGAGGTTTATCCCAAATTTTGCAGAACTTGTGAAGCATATTACCTCCATGTTGAAAAAGGGGTCAGAGATCTATTATGGAAGCTCCTACTTTAAGCAGTCCAGATTACAACAAGGAGTTCCATATATTTTCATTTGCCTCTGATGACACCCTTGTAGCAGTGTTAATGCAAGAAGATGCGGAAGGTTCAGAGCATCCAGTGGAATTTTTTAGCAAAACCTTAAGGGATGCCAAGTTGAAGTATGATATCATTGAAAAGCAAGCATATGCTCTTATCAAATCTTTGAAAGCTTTCAGGATTTACATTCTGCATTCCAATATAATTGCATATGTGCCCTCTGCTTCAATAAAAGATGTCCTAACATAGCTTGATGCTGATGGAAGAAGGGCTAAATGGATTGCAAATCTTATTGAATTTAACATAGAACTGAAGCCCACCAAGCTTGTCAGGGGTCAGGGCCTTGCTAGATTAATGGCTGAAGAAAATTGCAGAACATTGGACATAAATCTCATAAGCAAAATTTCAGAGAATGGTCAGACAGAAGGAGAAACAGCTGAACCGGGGAAAAATCAGTCATTGGCAGAAAATCTAGCTTCTTGTGATTGGTACTCTGCAATAGCTCAATTCTTGCTGAAGCTAGAAACTCCTTTAGGCCTTAGTCCAAGCCAAGCCAGAACTGTTAAGCTCAAGGCAGCTAGATACTGCATTCATGAAAATCTTCTCTACTAGAGGGACCCCTCTGGAATTCTTCTGAGGTGTCTGGACAAAGAACAATCTATGGAGGTTATGCAACAATTTCATTCCAGCATATGTGGAGGGCATCATTATTGGAAAACTACAACCCACAAAATCCTCAGGGCTGGATATTATTGGCCCACCTTGTTTGCTGATGTCTTTTCATTTGTTAAATCTTGTGACAGGTGCCAAAGATTTGAAGGGAAGCAACAATTGAAGTCCCTACCCTTAAAACCCATACATGCTAGTGGCCCTTTTCAGCAGTGGGGCTTGGACTTCATTGGAGAAATTAATCCACATTCCAGTGGCCAGCACAGATGGATCTTAGTAGCCACTGATTACTTCACTAAGTGGATTGAATCAATCCCTTCCAGAAAGGTTCATCATCATGTGGTCATGAGGTTCTTGACAGAGAATATTTTCATCAGATTTGGTTGTCCACATAAAATAGTCATAAATAATGCAACATCCTTCAGGGCAAAATAATTGGTGGACATGTGTAACTCAATGGGCATTAAGTTGGTTCATTCCACCTCATACTACCCTCAAGGCAATGGTCTAGCAGAATCTTCCAACAAAATCCTGATAAGGATAATTAAAAAGCTGTTGGAAGACAACAAAAAGGATTGGGATTCTAAACTCATATGCACTGTGGGCTGACAGAGTAACCACCAAGAAATCCACAACGAGTTCTCCATTCAAGCTGGTATATGGCACTGAAGCTGTATTCCCAATCCAGTTAACCCTCCCTGTGGCAAAATTCCTGCAAGAAGAGCAGAATGAGGAAGAAGACATGGCAAAAAGGATCACTGATTTAGCAGAGGTGCATCAAATCAAAGAACAACTGGTTGAAAGGTCTGCAGCACATCAAAAGAGAATCAAGGAAGCTTTTGACAGAAGGACGGAAATAGATAATTTTCAGGTTGGAGACTTGGTTCTTAAGTGGGATGCACTCAAAGAGAAGAAAGGAAACCATGGGAAGTTCGATGCTTTATGGACGGGGCCTTTGATCATTTCTCAGATCCAAGGGAACAATACTTTCATACTGCAAAGTATGGAAGGGGAGATAGTTTTTGATGGCCTAGTTAATGGGCGTTTTCTGAAAGTTTGTGTTCTTTAAGGTTTTCAGGCCTTAAATTTGTAAATATGTTATTTTATCAGTTTTAGTGTAGACTCAGTTAGACTCCATGCCCAATGGAACACTAGGAATGTTTTCTCATTTGGTTTTGACAGGCAAGGCATTGGTCTGCAAGTTCTTGAGACCTCACAGGGAGGATCTCATCCCCAGAAGGAGCCAGTGTTAGCTTTGCTATATAACATTGATTCTATGAACGCTGGAGGCAAACTCGGTCCTATGTTACGCTTAAAGGAGACCCATACGGTCATCCTCGCGTTCTCCTTTAATTTTCTCACCCTCCCTTTACCTCCATTTGTCGTGCTCCTTTGTTAAAAACCATAAAAATTCCTTTTCTTAAACCCTAGGCATTAAAGCAAAAAACCCTATAAAACCATGCCCGCCGGACTCCGTGTCCCCATTAACCCACCGCCGTAACCTTAGCCGTTGATCTCCGCCACCCCGATCCAACGGTCCCTCGTCACATCCGACGAAAAACCTACGCAATCAAATATCCATCGTCCAATCATGTTCGCTGCAATCGGACGACGTTCGCTCTCCCCACGCCTGCAAAATGTTGGGGCAATAACGCATGATGGAAAGCACTTTCATCCTTCCCTTGCCACCACACATCACACTTTGGATGGAATTGTGCACCATTGTCCTTTTACTGCCCAGTGTTCGAAAGTAGTGCGACCAAAACCACTTACTGCTCAGCCTCTCGTTGCCATCCTTTAACCTTCATGGGTTTCCGCTACTAGACGACTGTTGGATCTGTCTGCTTGAAATCCAATGGTTCACGCTCGCCTCGCTCTCGTCTTTACTGACACTCTCCACCAAGCAATCTCTGCCATCTATCCCCTTGATCCGACGGCTGAGCTTCCTCCTTCAGCTAACCTATCCATTCGCCATGCAGTCCATGTCCTTTTATTATTCTGTGCACCTGAAGGACGAAGGTGATCGGTCTTTCAGTACCATGTGCAGTTGCTCCTCAACCACCATATTTAACAAATAGTATGGCTGAGGAAGAAAAGGACAGAGCTCAAGCAGGTAACTACATTTAACAGTTATGGAAATTCATCCTATATGACACTCCAGCCACCTGAGAGGACAACAGAACACCTGAAAGGATCAGATTCATCCACTCAAGCAAGGAAACGCACTCAGGAGCTTCATTAGGTAGTTAAATGTGGTTGGTGGTCAATTATGACCCATCCATACCTAGAATGGTCGAGTGCCTTTGTATTGAAACTCTATATATACCCAGAAACAAGAGGTAATCAGGGTTGATGGTTGATGTTTTGATGTAAGGTTCAACTTCTGGAGACTGTAACTATTTTGATACTTGTAGCATCTCGTCTTCATTTTCAGCTAATACAAGCTTCTTTTGCTGTCAATTGCTCACTTTTCATGTTTCTTCTTTTCCAAGCTATGCTTGATATGCTGTATTCTTGAACTCTTGATGTTTAGCATTAGAGTAGCTATCATCCTACCTCTGTGTTAAAGTCTTGTATGTATCAGTGAATGAGTTATTCAGGTTCGTGTTCAGTTAGTGCCAGAGAGCTGTCATCTTGTCTGTGCATTAGGGAATTAGATTTGCAGACTTCTTTACTGGTTGCAGCCAGCCATCACATGGTCATGTGCATCTACTGGTGTGGTTAGTATTCTCCATATTCACCCAATCCTTAAACTGTGAGTAATTGGTGGTCTAAAGCCTTGTAGTCTGGGGGTGTTCATGCATGTCTAGAGTCAAGCAAAATAGAAGTGGTTATCTGGCTTGAACAAGCATCATTCCTTCCATTCATCCATTTGCAACAATAAGTTGAATTTATATGTTCCCAAGCATCTCCGAATTACAACCTAGGAGAGTTTCTTGGGGTGATAATAGATCCCAAGTCAAACTTATCTCTGAAGCAATTGTAAAGAAACTAAATCTAAAAACTACATGTCATACTAAGCCTTACCCTTTGGGTTGGGTATGTGATGATGCCAACTTGCAGGTGACAAGAAAGTGTAAACTCAAATTTGGCAACATTACAAACTTTATAGATGAGGTATAGCTTGATGCTGTACGATTTGACATATGTGGAATTTTTTTAGGGAGTCCATACTTGTATGGCCGAAAAGCCATATTCTATCATCATGAGAACAAATATCATCTTTTTAAGTATGGAGTTGAGTATATTGTTAGATCACATTGCAAGAAGATGAACTTATCTTTTGCAAGTGCTCGTAAGATGAAAAGACTTATAAATGCTAGTAAGAATTTTGTTTTGTTGATGATTAAAGCTAAATATGCTGCTAAATCTGAAGCTTTCATGGGATGTGATTCAAAACTCAAGCATTAATTGGTTGAAATTGTTCACACTTATGACAAGATGTTTCAAGAACCTGAAGGGTTGCCTCCTAAAATAGGAATCCAACATGAGATTCATTTGCAATAGGATGCACCACTTCCAAATATTGGCATGTACAAAATGTGAGTTTTGGAGAATGTAGAAATAAAGAAACAAATTCAAGAGTTGCTTGACAAAGGTATCACCAAGCCTAGAACATTTCCTTGTGGGTTTCCTATTGTCTTGGTTCCAATGAAATATGGTACATGGGACATGTGTGTGTATTTTAGAGCTTTGAACAAAATTAGAGTAAAGAATCATTATCGTCTTTGTTGCATTGATGATTTTCTAGATCAATTAAAGGATGTTGTTTACTTTGCTAAGTTAGATTTGAGAAGAATTTATCATTAGATAAGGATTGTTGAATATGATATTGGAAAACAACTTTCAAGACAAAACAAGGTTTGTTTGAATGGTTAGTTATGCCATGTAGGTTTGTTTGATCTTCAGTAAGACTCATGAAGAGAATGTTAAGTATGTGAAACAAGTTCTATATGTCTTTAAAAAAGAGAAGTTGTATTTGAAGATGTCTAGGTGTGATATTGGGAAAACCTATTTGGTTTATTTGGGTCATATTGTAGGAGGGGGTGAATTGAAGATTGATCCCTCAATAATTGAAGTCATTGTGATTGGTCTAAACCCAACAATGTAACATAAGTTAGGAGCTTTTTGGGAGAAACCCAATATTGGAGAAAATTTATAGCTGACTTCTCACTCATTGCAACACCATTACATGCTTTGAAAAGTGTGAAACATGTCTTTTAGTGGGGAGGAAAGCAACAGAAAGACTTCGACACATTGAAAGAGAAAATTAGTACAACACTAGTTCTAACACTTCTATATATTAAGCATCCATTTAAGATCCAAATTGATGCAAGCGATTATGCTATGGGAGCAGTTTTGATGCAACATGGTAAGCCTATTTGTTATCATTCTAAAACATTTACCCATGCAGTAATTAACTATCCAACTTATGATAATGAGTTGTATTTTTTGGTACAAAGCGTAAAGAAATAGAACCACTATTTGATAGGTAAAGAAACGATTATTCATATTTGTTAAACAGACATGGTTAACGAGAAACAAATGGAAAGATAAAGCATGCAGTACATTTTTATTAACAATCTGATATACATTTATAGTACATTTGGTGACCGTTGGGATTCACATCCCAAGGTCTCTTGGACTACTTGTCCATTCGTCTTCCACGCTAACCCTTTAGGATTAGGTGTCCAACATTCCCCCCCTTAATCCGAAGGGTTATGTATGAGTCCAAGAAAAGAGCTGTAATACAAAATGTGCAATCATGCATGGCAGCACTAGGCTGAATGTGCTCTATGAAATGTTGGTAAAAAAGGGTGGTGGTTTAAGGATAGCCACCAACACTGGAACGCTTAGTGCAGTTCCCGGAACTCTTCCAAAACTGGCGAGAAGCTGAAGTCTTCTGCTAGAGGAAGTGATCCTATTGTTTTTAAAGAGGGAAACCTTCAACCATAAAAGGGAGGCCTCACCCCGCATAAAAGGTAAAACTTCAACCTGAAAAGGGAAGTCTCAACCTGTGATGGTTTAAGGATGACCAACAACTCTGGAATGCTTAATGCAATTCCTGGAACTCTTCCAAAACTGGCAAGAAGCTGGAGTCTTCTGCTAGAGGAAGTGTTCTCATTTTGTCTCCGGAACTCTTCCAAACTGGCAAGAAGCTGTAAGTCTTCTGCTAGAGGAAGTGTCCTCAATTTTTTGTCTCCGGAACTCTTCCAAACTGGCAAGAAGCTGTAAGTCTTCTGCTAGAGGAAGTGTCCTCAATTTTGTCTCCAGAACTCTTCCAAACTGGCAAGAAGCTGTAAGTCTTCTGCTAGAGGAAGTGTCCCACATCGCCAAGTTAAGGCATGTTCAGGCATCTTTGTCTCTGGCTACAAATCTGAAACTTATGTGGCAGGTTGTGGCTCAGGCTCGCTTGATGTGGCTTTGAAGCTTGTAGATGACCATCATTTCCCCCCCCTGTCAGATACAAGGTGAGAAGATGGAGAAAACTCAACTACAAGACTGTTCAATATTCTGGAACAAGTTCTAATATGTGTCTAGAATATCTTCTTGGCTGTTAATGCCCATTGCCAAGAAGCGATCCATCCTAGATGAATCCTTGTTCTTGCAGGACGTTTGTTGCTGAAGCATCTGTGTGAAGAATGACTGGTTTTATGGCAGTGCTTACATGGATGAAGATCAAAACAATGATCTTTCAGATGGCCAACTCGATCACAGTGTTGGCATTTCACGATCTGTTGTTGTTGTTGCTGTTGTGGGAGAGGAGCAGAGTCTGGAACAGCTGTAGCTGAACTGTCATGAGGAGCAGGTGAACTGTCATGAAGAGCAGGTGAATTGTCATGAATGAAACCAGCACTCTGAAACTGAATGGGCTTGGTGTAGTTTGGAATATGAAAGGACAAGTCCTTGTCATATCCAAGACCGGTTCTGTGCTTGTTGTGGACAAGCTGTTCCCAACGTCTGATGATGGGCTTGGGAAGTGCAGACTGAACTTCTGCATCTGCATTTACAACTGTTGTTTTATGTGAATGAACTGTAAGATTATTAACATGCTGCTGATGGGTGGTTGTCTCAATGTTCTGAACAAAAACAGGTTCAAAATGGTGTCTATTTTGATGTAGCTCTTCTTGCTGTAGCTGTGATTCAAGCTGCAAAAAATCAATCTTTTCCTGTGTCTTTTGTAGACATGTTTGAATTTCTGAGAGAAAATCCTTGCTGATTTGTAATGTGTCATCAATAGTAGATTGTATAAGAGTTTTCATGAACTCTAATACTTCACTGATTCTGGCCATTTATGCGTTAAAAAACTGATCAAAACTACCAGCAATATCCTTATAATGTGCAGCAAATGATTAGTTTGCAACAAGAAGGAACAGGTAGAATTTGAAGATGCTGAAACCGGATCAACTTGAATTGCTTTACAGTAGGCCAAGAAAGTCTTGAAGTATACCAGAAAACAACTTAAGTATTCATTCAACACTATAATTCTTTCTTTCTCAAAATTTGTAAGGAGTCAACAAACTAGATATTGCAGATTCGTTCTTATTGAAAAAATTTTATATCTCAATCACTAGGAACGCCACCATAAAAAGAATGCAGTTTCTACTCAGCTGATACCATGGCTCTCAGCTGATGCCCATCATATATTATATATCACAGCCTTTCCAAAAGGGCAATGCACTTATCCAAAATTCAATATAATATGGCAAGGAATTTAATATGACATTCAACGCTATTTACCAACGCATACAATGGTTTCAACACAAAAACCAACTTACAAAACAAATATACTTATGCACAGTCATGCAACGGATGGTCTTCTTATATATGAGCCACAACCTCGAACATCATTATCCTGCTATCCTCCTACATAAGAGCAGAACAACCAACCTCGACTCTCTTCCCTTCAGCTTCTGCTAGTTCCAATAAATACTTCAATCTTCCTGGTATCCAGAGCGCTGTTTCCTTTGGGTATATAAAATGCTCGAGACAGAACAGGCGAAAGGCAATACTTGGAAGAAAAACTGATTATCGATCACAATTTCTTGAAACAGGACTGCACTTATGTCTCAGAGCTCATCCTTTAAACGGACATCATTAATGATGATGGGGGATTTCGGCTGAAAATGTTCATCTGTATCCACCTCCTCTATTTCCTGAACTACATATTGACCTTTTATAACACGCCCAAAGACATTAAGCTTATCGTTTAAATCCGGAATGGGTGCTGTTGTTATGAAAGGCTCAAATCCATTTCCCTGATCCTCCAACTTGAATTACAAAGTGTTTAATGACACGATAGAAGGGTAATCCATTGAAGTAACCACGTTCACTCCATTCCACAAACTTTTCAATGGTATGCGTAGAACTATGTCATTTGAGGTGATTTATCTGCAAATAATTTCTTTGGTATGATTACACTTTTGGTAGTTCTCTTCATATGTCAAAGGATATATTGTGAGAAGTTTTTCTCAATGAACTCCAGAGGTCGTTGATCAGCCTGTAAACTACAAGTTACCAAGATGACGGCTCTTTGAGTTAGAATGCCAGTTTCTTCTAAACTGAAATACGCTTAATTTGATTTTGAGTATTGGCATGAAATGAGAGTATGATCCAAAACAAAATCTGATGAAAATCTCCGCAACTGTATATGCGATAAATCTCTAAAGTGAATATCCAAAAGTGTGTTTAATAGTCTTTTTTTTTTTAAACGCTTGACAGATTTTTCTTAATCTGAGGCCCTTTGTAGTTTATTAGTGTAAACTGTTCCCTTAGGATGAGGACAATGCTGGAACATAAGAGCAAGTAGCTCAACCATGACAAAATTAATACGCTGACATTGTCTTGCTTGAAATCAACATAATCCTTGACAGAGAATATTGAGGGAACGCACAGCAACAGTAGAATTTCAGCGATTGAATGACGAGGACATACAAGTAAAACATAGTATCACCATTATTAAGTCTCCTTATCTTCGTTCGCCCTCCATGAACAATCCATCTTCCCCTGCGGGTTCTAACTCTACAATCTCACCATGTTCTCTGACAACACGAGAGCCAGAGAATCCATGGCGAAGTAATAAGTACAATAATAACGTCCCTACTGCTGCTGCAAAGAAGAAATCTGAAAAATCCCCGAGAGCAGAACCGAGAAGCCCGACTGTGTATGACTGGGTAGTCTTCAGTGCCTTAGAGGGATGAAGAGTGAATTATTTAGCGGAATCTTCACACTATTCATTTGCTATCTTCTGGGGCCCTTTCAATTGCCTATGCAGTTGTAATGACAAAGAGGCGCAGCAATAGGAATACAAACCTTTGTACAGAGAGTTTATGTAGGCAATTTCAGGCGTTTCAATGGGCAGCGGACCAAATGAGCAGGTAGCGTTCAATGGGCAGCGGACCAAATGAATGAGCAGGCAGCGGACCAAATGAACAGGCAGTGTTCAATGGGCAGCGGACCAAATGGATGAGCAGGCAGCGGACCAAATGAACAGGCAGCGTTCAATGGGCAGCGGACCAAATGGATGAGCAGGCAGCGGACCAAATGAACAGGCATTGTTCAATGGGCAGCGGACCAAATGGATGAGCAGGCAGCGGACCAAATGAACAGGCAGCGTTCAATGGGCAGCTGACCAAATGGATGAGCAGGCAGCGTTCCAGGTGATTTAAACAGGCAGAGGACCAAAAGATTTAAACAGCCAGCGGACATCATTTAAATTCCAAGCAGCGTTTTCATATACAAGCATTCAATCCTTCATAACAGCGCAGGGATCATTCCATACGTTACCGATTCCAGGCGTTTTAATGCATTGAAATTCCAGGCGTTTGCAGGCAGCGACCGTCTTCAGGCAGCGACAGTCTTCAGGCAGCGGCAGTCTTCAACTATTTCAGGGATGTCAGAGACTGAGCAGCTCTCAGGCAGAAGTTACAACTATTTCTGGGACCTGTTCTCTGATACCTTCATAAATTAGGTATGCAGCTTCAGGCAGGCAGACAGGCAGCACTCTTCAGGTAATGAAGACTGGGCCAGCACTATTCAAGGCAACTCAGATGAGTTGCTCAGGGAAAACAGGCCACTCATCATGGCTCTGGATACCATGTTAAACAGACATGGTTAACGAGAAACAAATGGAAAGATAAAGCATGCAGTACATTTTTATTAACAATCTGATATACATTTATAGTACATTTGGTGACCGTTGGGATTCACATCCCAAGGTCTCTTGGACTACTTGTCCATTCGGCTTCCACGCTAACCCTTTAGGATTAGGTGTCCAACAATATTGACCATCAACCTTTGCAATATTTAAAATTGCAAACCAAGCTAAAACAAGCTGGGAATTTCAGGTGGATGGGATTCCTACAACAATTTCATTTGGTAATCAGGTACAAGAAAGGCATATACAAAAAAGTTGCTAATATTTTATCAAGGCCTATTGTTAATGCATTTTTCATTCTTAAGCATAACTCAATCATGCATGAAAGGTATATTAAACAATGTACTCAAGATGAATATTTTAAATATGTTTATGCAACTTTGAGTCAAGGGAATCATGTTGAAGAGTTGGATTATCATGTTCACAACAAGTTGTTGTATCATCTTTGACAAGATGTGTGTTACACAGGGTGAAATAGTCAACGTTATAAGGGTATCCCACACTTCTCTTATTGTTGTTCACTTTGGTGTAGGAAAAACAATTGCACAAATTCATAGGTATTGTTATTGGCCTTGCATGAATGAAATTGTTTCAAGATATGTAAAAGGATGTTCCATGTATGCTACTAAGAAACCTATAACTAGGAAATTGGGTTTGTACACTCCACTTCCTATTCCTTCTCATCCTTGGGAAAGCATTTCTATGGACTTTGTAGGGGGACTACTAATGTCTAGGAAAAGTCATGATTATCTATATGTTGTTGTGGATCATTTCGACAAAATGTGTTTGTTGATGCCTTGTAAGAAACATGTTACAACTGAATAGGCTGCAAGATGTTCTTCAAAAATGTATGGGTGCACTTTAGGTTTCCCACTTCTATTATTTCTGATCAATATTCGCGATTTGCTGGGAAGTTTTGGTCAAGTTTATGGGAATTCATGGACATCAAGTTGAAGAAGAGCACCAAATTTCATCCACAAACCAAAGACTACACAAAATTAGTGAACATAATAGAAGTGAATCTCCTTAGAGGATATTGTGGTAAGCATCCTAAACTTTGGGATGAGAATTTGCATTACATCCAACATGCCTACAATATTGCCAAGCATTCATCTACGCATGTATATCCATTTGAATCTTCTTTGGGTTATTTTCCAAAGTATCCTTTGGATTTCATCTTTGGTAAATATATTATAGTAAATGGACATAGTGACATGGACAAAGCCAAGAATTCCATTGAACAAATCCAACTAGTAAATCAAAGGGTACAAGAATAGTTAGAGAAAAGTAAAGCAAAGTACAACGACAAACATGACAACCATTGGGTTGATCATGATTTCCAAGTGGGAGATCAAGTTTGGTTGTATATCATCTAGGAAAGAATTCAAGTTGAAGTTAAAAATCTCAAGCCAATCAGACATGGTCCTTTCAAAATCTTGGAGAAGATTGGTAACAATGTTTCTCGATTAGATTTGCTACCTTATAGGAAAATTTATTCTGTTGTGAATGTGGAAAACTTGAGATTGTATGAGACTCCAATCATTGATGATCATGAAGATAATGTTTAGATTCCATCTATTGAATATTTTTCTCCTGAATATTGAGATGAGTTGCAGGAAGACTCAATTCTTGCTAGGAGGATAAGGACATCACACAAAAGAAATGTGGAGTATCTTCTAGTGGGGCTCAAAGGTACCAATCCAAGTAAAGTAAGGTGGATTGAGATCGGGAAAGTGAGTAAGCTCTACCCTCACTTACTTGTTGAGTAAAATAGAATTTTGGTGGTCCAAAAGATTCTAGTGGGGAGGAATGATCCAGGGGATAAAAAATATGCTGAAAAATAAAAGTGCTCAAAATATTTCTAAACTAATGGAAAATCGTAGATCTCATCGTTCTAATTCCAAGGATAGTTGAATCACCTCAATCTGACATCGTATGTGAATGTTATCATGTTTTGAATTTTTTTGCAAACAACTAAAAAGTCAACTTGCAGGACTGGCTGGACTGCTGATTGGGCATGCCATATGGTGACGTGACATTGACATTAGTAGGATGACTGTGTAGGTATGGTGGTAATACGATCCAATCCTGTGCTGGCATGTGGTAGGATTGTATAGCTCAGGTTGGTGGATTTTGATTGGTTGGACCAAGTGGGAGGCACCACGTGGCCCAATGGGAGGGTGCCAAATAGCCCTTGGGGTTTGTGCAAAATTATCTTAGGGACTAACCGACCTTACTGGGGTTCGATCTCGTGACCACTAGAAGAATAACTGAACAACTCACGGTTAGACCACATGCTTGGTTTTAATATGTTATGGCTCATGATTATGTTTATTATATAACCATTAGCGAATTGAGGGGGGAGGGGGGACTCGAATGATAGACATGCCTAATTGGAACTGGCCTCGAGTTATATGGAATATATTGCGACCACAATGATGGCGTATGGAGGAGGTGGAGGGGGTATATAATTATCCCAGCACTCGATTCCAACTGTTAACCGAAACCAGCGACGAAGCTATGGAGGAGGGTTGGTGCGTGGCACCATAGCCCACGACCACATGGCCTGTCACATGACCAAGAGCATAGAAGTTGGAAAGTGCGTGGATTCTGTCCCACGCCACTGTACACATTGAGCACCACATGAATGTTGAAAGGGGTGGACGTTTAGGTTGTAGGAGTAAAGTTAATGACCCGACATCTTGCAACGATTTCGGTGGAAGTTTCACCGCTTCTGCATCCATTTGTCGCCAGGCAGCTTCACCAGAGGCAAATTCATTGGCAATTTTTCTATTTTGGTCATTTTGTAGGATAAATAGTAGAGAAATGGAGAAGGAGGCCTCATTTGGTCATTTATCAGCCTTTTTGAGCCCAAGAAGAGCCTACAGAAGGGTTTTTAGGTGTTCATTATTTTATGATATGAGAAATGTATGTTGATGTAATTTACATTTTGGGCATATAATTTAAAGGGCCAACATTGGAAGATGGACCTGGGGATGTATCCCAGAAGGGGTGAAATCTGTCATCAAATTGTTGTTTTGTGATGTTGTATGTTGTCTATTTTTCTCTGGTAAAATATACAAAACTTAACTAAAATTACTAAGTTTATGTTCTTTTGCAATTTAAATCCATTGCCCACAAGATATAAACTAGCTTGCAAATTTTTTCAAGAAACCTTCAATTTTCAATTTCGGATAAGTACTTTAGAACTTGGAATGATGAAACCAACACCTATAACCATATGCAGAATTGTAGCTTCTATTACATGTTCAATTATAATATCCATGAAAACCCCATACTTTCCAATAGTTTATAACACACTCATGGTCAAGTTTACATAAGAAACCACAACCTTTACTATCCAACTAAAATGCCAAAATATCACCATGTTGCATTCATAAGTGATGGAAAACACTTCACCACTTTTACAAACATTTTTGCAACATGTGATTTATAAATGTGGCCATGCTCAACTAATTTTTTTTTTTTTTTTTGATTCCACCATCTCTCACCCAACCAGGTTAATGGGTATTCTCCCTGTATCTGATTCTTTTGTTGAACTGCTTCACTGACTAGTTCCTTCACAGGTGATTTCACATTCTTCCTGTCCTTCTTTGGATGTTGCTTTAGATGGAGCTTCCAACATGTAGCTCTCTAATGTCCTCTCTTGTTTCAATGGCTGCAAAAGTTCTTTCTTTCCTATACTTTCATGATCTTCTTTCTACCTTGATGTGGAGAAGCGTCTTCATGTCTTGGCCTCTTCCTCACTGCCATTCTTTTCCAATAATTGGAAACAACATGGTTATTCAAACCATAAAAGGTACATGGTTTTCTATGCCATAATTTTTTCTCATTGTTATCAATTTGCTTGTAATCAAAATGAACATTAGAACACTGAGACTTTTTAGATCTTGCTTGGTTATCTCCGGTGCAAGCCAGTCAAGAAGTAATTACCTTATTTATTTCTTTGCAATGCTCACTATCACGAGAATATTGTGATGTACTTTCAACATCCTCTTTCCTTGTGTTAGCAACTAAGTCTGCCTTAGGCTAAAGGAAGGCAAAATTCAGGGTAACCACAAACCATGCTCAGTCTGGTAGCTAGCCCTACCAGAACAGGAGAGGGCTCTCTTCGTGTCACGCTCAGTGAATAAGTAAATGAAATGGTCTGAGATGACTTACTGTGAAATATTGATCTTAGGCTAGTCAGTGAATATGGATACAAGAAACGATTTTTATGAATGACTGTGTTTCTGGGATGGTATGGGACCAATGGACTGCAATGAACAGAGAATTTAATACAAAGGCACAAATTACTTCGTGAGGCAAGATAGGTGGAGAGTCCAGCAATTTAGTTTGAGATAGCGCGGAATGGAGAGATTTCTTAGAAGGGTGAATAGGGCATGGGCAACATGAATCCTTTTCAACAGAAGAATAACACTGAAAATGTAATTTTCCCATAGGCAGAGCAATAAAATTTAATTCTACCTTGTCTAACTTAGAAAATTTCACTGGAAATGAATATGAAATGAACTATGAAACATAAAAATATACATATGAAACATAAGAGACACATTTGCTACACTCACAACCACATGAATCTCATGAAACAAAGCCGTTGCCTTTCATTAATCCTCTGTAAAAATATATAATGAAGAAACAAAGTTTCTTTCCCACATTCTCCCAGAAGTTACAAGCCAACCAACCCTTCGCAAATAGTTTGCATACAATATATAGAATGTACCATGAAGAGATAGAATGCCCAAGGGTTGGGGAGTTACTCGAATCATTACAAAATGGAGGTGGAAAGCCAACCATTAGCTACAGGTGCAGCGTTACAAACTTGACAAATGGCTTGGGTGACTGTTTTCCTTCCTTTGCCACTTGGATAGAAGCCAATATGGAGTGAAAATAATTTAAATTCTGCTTTAGGTGCCAAAAGAGTGAAACGTAGATGAGCGGGCCCACTTGTGGAAAGTCGCGAATCGAAATTTCGCGAAACGGAGGTAAATTTGGCCTTTTTCTCTATATGCGCCGTGCCAAATTCTATACACACCGCGCCACTTTGGAGGCTGTTTTGAGGCACTTTCAGGAGTCCAAATGTGCCCAAGTGTGCTTTTTAGAAATCTTGGCCTGTCTACTTTCCAACCCAAGTGAAATTTTTTAATTTGGTGCTCATTTGCCCCTCCAAATCTTTATTCTCCCAAGACTGCTTCCTGTGTGTCAAAATAAGGGAAGAGAGGCCATTGTTTGGGTGTTTTTGACCTCCTGGAGACTCAAATCATGCCCAAATTTCTTGCCCAAGTATCAGTAGTCGTGATTTTGCATACTGAATCCAAAAAAGCAAGACATTTCCAATTTGGAGCTCCCAATCCTACGCGCCGCGCCAATGGCGCGGCGCATAGGGAAAAAAAACCTGTGTTTGTGACCAAAAAAATTTCATGTGACCAAAATTGCCCCAAATTTCTTGAAATTTGGGCTGGAGGTTCTCTAAGAGGCACTATGCTGGGCCACAGAAGCTTCAGCCAAGATTCAAAGCCGCTCTTGCTCTTTTTTCCTCTTTTTTTTCCTTATTTCCTTCTTTAGTTTTGCCTTTAAATTCCTTATTCGTGCCTTGCAAACATGATTGCGTGCCCAATAATGGTTTTTCCTGTGCCTAAGCATGTACTTGTCCCTGTTTTATTTCGCCAATCACTGTGTGTCTCTATCTCATACTCTGATGAATGCTCAGATGCCATGGCTGCTGTGTGTACTGTACTTGGGCTGCCCTTTGATGATGGTGTGAAACTAGGTGTTGTTGTGATATTTTCCACCAGGGGAACAATGAAACAAAAGGGAGTATTAGGAGGGGAGTAATGTGATAGGAATAGGGATTATGGGGAGAAGTTTGTTTAGGGATATGTAGCGGGTTTGGGTATTTGATAGGGTAGGTTTTTGGGGTTTTGACAAGGTAGGGTTTTGGGGTGTTATGTTGACCAAAGAGTGGAGGGATAGGGGATAGGGTTTGGTAGTATTTTAGGGTAGGGATAATAGGAAAAATGAGAAAGGGAGGATAGGGAAAAATGGTAGGAGAGGGAAAAATGGTAGGAAAATAGAACCTTTGCCTCAATACCTCAATTATGCAACCCTAGCCACCATGGTTTTGATGTTTTTTGAGTGGTTGGTATTATGAGTTTTGTGGCAATTGAACATAGCCAAGAACCACCATATCATCCATAAACTTTGATGAACAAGAATTTGATGGGCTTCACAAGAAATTTGAGGAAATTTAGCACGGTTTTGGCCCTTTGTGGGTGTGCACCGCGCGCCAAACCCAGTGCACCGCGCTCTGTGTGTGCGCCGCGCCTGTTGAAAAAATGAACTGAGGGGTGGCTCTGTGTGCGTCGTGCCCCTGTGTATATGCGCTGCGCTCTGGAAACTGCCTCCAACTCACTCTTAAACACACACTTTTCTCTCCTAATCACTTTGCAATGTTTCTTTATGACCTTGATTTGCACAATGACCTTGTTTGCTTGTGAAAACCTTGTGGAATTAAGAATTTGCAGTTTTGGAGGAATATTTCAGTCAAATTCAGGCCCTTTGGCCCTGTGCGCCGCGCCAGTGTAAATTTACACTGGAAAATTTCTCCGAGTGCGCCACGCTCCCTCTGTGCACCGCGCCTTTTTGCAGGAGCCTTTTGGAGGCCTTCCCGGTGTCAAAATTGGGTGCAGGATAGCTCATTGGAAAGGTCGTTGAGTCTGATTTCCAACCCAATCATAATTTTTCAATTTTGAGTTCATTTTCCTTGTCAAAAATCAAATCTCCCAAGACTGGTCAAAATGTGCCCAGTGAGGCTACCTCAAGGCAGAGTGCTATTGCAGTCAACTTTTGAAGGTGTTCCTCAACTCCAAACTAAGCTCAGGATAGCGCATTGGAAAGCTATTTGTGTCTAGTTATCATTTTACACATCAAGAAAGTCATTTGGCCAACCAAGCTATGAGAAAACTTGATTTTCCCAAGGTCTTTTCAGAGGTGTATCAATTCTCCCAAGGCGATTGTATTTTTGACACTTATCTAAAACCATGACACCTGTGTAAAAAGTGAAGGAGGTTTTTCTTCCTTGGCCTGTTTTGGACAAAACGCCTCTCAGTTTCCCCAAATTAATCTTTGATTGCTCAGAAACATCATTTGAGTGAAACCTATCCCGATGTGTGGGACAAGGGATTTGCCGAAATGAAGCGGAATGAAGGGGATAGGGGGCTTCTAAATTCTTGAGAAAATTTTGGGAAGTGGGGATGGATGTTAGAAAGTAGGGGAAAGTGGAATCTCAGAAATTGAGTGAGGGGAAGGGGTCCAAAAAGGAAAAACACAGGCCTAGCCTAGAAAATTGCCAAGTTGTAGCAAGAAACTAGGGTTTGTGTGAAAATGAGGAATTTGGAGGATTTTAGTGATGGGAAGTGTTTAATAAGGTAAATTATGGATAGAGGAAGGTGTTTGAACATCAGGATACAATTTTTTCCGATGATTTGACCATCCAAGATAAATTAGCTTCAAAACCCTAGGAGAGGGAAATGAACCTTGCCTAGGTGCAACTGAAGCATGAACAAGGTGTAAAATGACCCAGTGGAACTTGACATGATGATGACAACCCTTTGAATGATGGTACACTCAGTTGAATGGTGACATGGAACGTCATTTGGACAACTTTGACAAGGGTAAAATTAAACCCTAGACCTAATGCCTAGTGACCAAATTTTGCCTTGAAGACTCACTGAAATGACAAAATTTGACCTTGACACCTTAAAATCACTTTGTAAGAGCATGTTTGATCAGTGGATGAAGGCTGCAAAGACTGACACTAACATTGGCTCCAATGGGGGATGGTAGCTCCATCTCCTTGGAGGTGCCAAGAACTGCAGATCTTTGGGCGAGCAGACAGTGCCTTCATCCATTGGGCTATGGAGTCATTACACGGAAACTGAAATTATGCAGAAGGACTCTACTGAAGACTCAAACTGAAAACCATAATAAAACCATACATGACTAAATCCTAACTAACAAACTGGAAAGATGCTCATATTTGAGCTTATTCAGCAAACCTACCCTAATTACTCTTTCCACCACTCGGTCAAGTGAGATGGAACAGCCAATGCAACTAGGTAAGCATTATGGATGATATTTGATTTCTTCCCAAATGCTTTCTGATGCGCAGGAAAAGGGAAGAATCAAAAGGCAACTCCCATGGAAACTTGGAATCACGATCACTGCTGACAAACTTGCAAAGCATGAATTGGCTGGATGACTTCAAGAATACTGCAAAAGGATCTTCATAAGCATCACCATTGATTTCCATTAACACATTACTGCTCTGGTCCAAGTAATCTTCACAGCTGGATATTCAACTTTTCCTCACATCTGCACTGTCTTTCTCTGATGATTGCAGCAAGCGGTCAAAAGGATCCCGAATTTCATGAAGAACCAAACTCTGTTGTTGATTCCAAACAGAACCAAAGCCTCCTTTATCAATCTCCTCTTATGACTGCAAACTTTGGTATGGGCTATGAAATGAACAATCTATTAAGCAAGACAATGAAGGTGACCCTTGAAACAAATGATTATCAACATTCTCTTTTGTTACATGGTTAGCTGATGAAGAAGAATTTTTACAGCAAACCAAGTCTAACACATGAGCAAAAGGATCATCAAAAACTTGAGGAGACTGCTGTGGTTTATCTATTGAAACTGTATGACATCCTATTGGCTGTTCATCATTTTCTTTAGAGATATTACAAAGATTCTTCCTTATAAACTGAAATTCTTCGTAACACAAGGGTACATAATCCTCTTGCATCATTAAATCATGTATTTTGGCTGCCTCACCTTCATCTGTAATTTGACCTTGAATTGTGTTTGGTGGCTGCAAATCTGGTTCTCTATCCAAAATGATTTCATCAATCATTTCAGGGGAAGATTTCTTATTAACAATCTGCTAAAAAATTTCACCATCTGTCTCGTCCTCAACATTAAAACTGAGAGATTGTTGATTTCCTACAAGCTTTTCATTTGCAGATTTACTATGCAATTTACCCCGCAAAAACTGAAATGATTCAAAACATAAAGGTAAGGAATCTTCTTGTATCGTTTGATCATATAAGCCAGATTCTATGTCTTCATGTGCAACCTGACTATTAATGGCATTTAGGGGCTGGAACTCTAAATATAAGAAGTCTGGAGCAAATTTTTCATCGCCCTCAAGAGGATCCAAATCAAGATTTGTCAATAGCTGATGTCTGATTGCATGGAAATTTTCTCTAATGAACTGACATGAATCAAAGCACAAAGGAAAAGATCCTTCACTTACTTCAAAATCTGCTGCACTTTCCTCATCATTTCCATAGTTGATATGCCTCGGTTGATCATTGTACTCGAGCTACTGTAAGCGAACTTCCTCATCCCACAAACTAGCTGCTGATTTGTCTGCAAGATTAGCTTTTGTTTGGTGAGCATAATCATCATCATCATACTGATCAAACTGAGGCAAATCGTCAGTATAAAACACGTTGTCAAGCATACATGTCATATCAACAGGTCTTTCTTCTCCAAGATGATCTACAAAACAATCCTTATGATTACTAAGATAAGAAACAAAATATTTTGGATCAGCCACTTGTTCATGAACGTCATTTTCATCTTTTGCATTCATTTTCCTCACCATCTCTTCTACTGCACTCACCAAAATGTCAAGCTTTTCCTCTGAAGGTATAGTTTTCTCTGGATCCATGTTTTCCATCTCTTCTTCTTTCAACCTTGCCCTTCTGATCAGCAAATGAGCCTCTACATTTACTGCATTGTTTTGCATCTCTTTAAGTGTTGCAACATTCTTTTCTCTCAGCTGAAACTCCATTTCCGGATCAAAGGCATCCGGGTAGTGCAAGAGAGCAGATCCAGCAGGGGGTCTTATATCAACCAACATTGAATAATAAACTTGATTAAATCTGGCTGAAAACTGTTGTATTGTCTCCCCTGGCAGTCTTTTCAGCTGATTATACTCTTCTACGATAAGGAAAAGGTTCTGTCCGATCCTCCACCTGTCAAGGAAAACTTTGAAGAACTGCTGTAAATCTGTGATGCTCGCATCAGGCAGGGCTTTGAACCAACTCTTGACTTTGCCTTGCAAAGAAAGAGAAAAAAGCCTTATACTGACATCTTCTTCATCAATTTCAAAAAGGTCTAGAAAAGTCTCAACCTTCTGCACATGTTTCTCAGCATTGACATTCTTACATTCACCGTCAAATCTTGGCAAGTATAGATCATAGTTTTTGGGGAAAGCATGAAGAACATAAAGTAAAACAAGAGGTTTAAACCTATCTGGGATTATAACAGCTGTAGGAATATGTACAAGAGCTATGGGATCAGTTTTGTTTTCTTTAGGCTCATCACTTTGCAGAGAACCATCATAAGATGTAGGAAAAGTAAGGAGGCCAGGATCAAAGGGAAACTTAGTATTTATGCTTTTTGAACGGATCGATTGAAGATTTTGATCACCTTTATCATACAACAAATTCTGAAAAACTTTCAGGATAGCTTCAAGAACAACGAAGAGTAATTTACAAGAAAGCAGAGTAGAACCTAAATACCATTCCACTTCGGATACTCGAACTTTGTGTACGATCCTTCCATTTTCGCAAAGAAAGAGCTAGTCCTCCAGTGGAGTCACCATGCAGCACCGATTGCTAGTTTCTTCAGTGAATGGAGTCGCCAGGTGAATGATTTCAGCGGTCTTCTTATGTTTGATCGTTGTTCACCATCAACCATCAGATCTGAGCTTGATAGATGTACTGGGGCAAAACAATCTTCAAGCAAACCATTTTCCCCAGCAGAGTCGCCACTATGTTAGCACCTAAATCTACCTTAGGCTGAAGGAAGGCAAAATTCAGGGTAACCACAAACCACGCTCAGTCTGGTAGCTAGCCCTACCAGAACAGGAGAGGGTTCTCTCCGTGTCACGCTCAACGAATAAGTAAATGAAATGGTCTGAGATGTCTTACTGTGAAATATTGATCTTAGGCTAGTAAGTGAATATGGATACAAGAAACGATTTTTATGAATGACTGTGTTTTTGGGATGGTATGAGACCAATGGACTGCAATGAACAAAGAATTTAATACAAAGGCACAGATTACTTCGTGAGGCAAGATAGGCAGAGAGTCCAGCAATTTAGTTTGAGATAGCGTGGAATGGAGAGATTGCTTAGAAGGGTGAAAAGGGCATGGGCAACATGAATCCTTTTCAACAGCAAAAGAACACTGAACATGAAATTTTCCCACAGGCAGAGCAATAAAATTGAATTCTACCTTGTCTAACTTAGAAAATTTCACTGGAAATGAATATGAAATGAACTATGAAACATAACAAGATACATATGAAACATAAGAGACACATTT
>APFE030041641.1:0-17238 GCA_000404065.3 Pinus taeda
ACTCCCCATAGAGAGTGGTTCTACGAGTATGAGAAATATGATGGTGGTGATGTCTTCTTGGGGGATGACAGGAAGGCTAAAATCATTGGTCATACAAAACTAAAGTTGAAATTGCAAGGTGGAAGGGTTAGAACACTTCTGGGTGTTCTGCATATTCCTGCATTGGCTAGAAATCTGATTTCTGTAAGCAAGCTGGATGATGTAGGTGTAAAAATAGTGTTCGAGAAGGATATCTACAAAATGGTTTGGGGAGAGCTGGTATTGATGGGGGGAGTTCGAATTCAAACTCTATACAATATGCAAGGTAGCACTACTATTGATGGGTACAACAATTTTGTGATTTCTGAAAGTGGACCAGAAAATCTAGTGGTCTCTGGAGAGAATACCATGTTGCGGCATCAAAGGCTTGGATATATTGGAAAGAAGGGACTTTGAATACTTCATGGTAAAGGTATGGTAGAAGGTATGAGTGATAGCTCTCTGGATTTTGATTTCTATGAAAATTGTGTATATGAGAAGTAGAATCGAGTGAGTTTCCTCTCTGGTAGTAAGAGGGCAAAACAGATATTAGAATTTGTGCACAGTGATGTGTTTGGACCTGTGAAGGTTCCATCACTGGGTAAGTCTATGTACTATGTATCATTTATAGATGAATTCTCAAGGAATACATGGATATATTTCCTTAAGAAGAAATCTGATGCCTTTGATAGGTTTAAAGAATTTAAGGCTCTCGTGGAAAATCAGACAAAGAAGAAGATAAAGGTGCTAAGGAGAGAGAATGGTGGAGAGTTTTGCAGCAGGGAATTTGAAGAATTCTATAAGAAGGGTGGTATATCATGATAGAATAGTACTCCATATACACTACAGCAAAATGGAGATGCAGAAAGAATGAATAAGATATTGATGGAAAGGGAAAGAAGCATGCTCAGTGGTGCCAGGTTAGGACATAAATTCTGGGTAGAGGTGGTGGATACTGCATGTTACCTGGTCAACAAATCACCTTCATCAGCATTGGAGGATAAGACTCCACAAGAGTTATGGACTGGTAAGAAACCCTCTCTTTCACATCTGAGGGTATTTGGCTGTGATGAATATGTACATGTTCCAAAGGAGAAAAGAACCAAGTTGGATAGTAAATCTAAAAAGTGCATCTTTATTGGGTATAAGGATGGTTTAAAGGGTTATAAGCTTTAGAACGCAGTAACAAGGAAGGTTGTGTACATCCAAGATGTGGTGTTCAGAGAGGTAAAAGATGTTATTAAACATGAAGTCCAACCAAAAGGAACCTGAGAAGATATAGTTTGAGCTTAAGGAGGAAGAAACAGACTCTACAGCAAAGGGGGAATTAGAACATGAAGAGCCACAAACTCCTGGTGTGAGAAGATCAGTTCGAAAAAGAAGGCAACCAGATAGGTTTAGTCCATCTACTTCCTATTCAAATTTTTCTTTATCTATTACTGACAATGATCCGAGAATTGTGAAGGAAGCAGTAGATTCAGAGGATGGAAAACTCTGGAAAGAGGCCATGGTTGATGAAATGGCAGCTTTGCACAGAAATGAGGTTTGGGATCTGGTGGAGTTACTGGCTGGAAAGAAACCCATTGGCAGTAAATGGGTGTTCAAGAAGAATAAAAATGTAGAAGGAAAGGTGGAGAAACACAAAGCTCGGTTGGTGGCAAAAGGTTATTCCTAGGTGCCAGGAATTGATTTTGGTGATATTTTTTCTCTTGTTTCCAAGGCAACTTCCGTTAGATTACTTTTATCTGTTGTTGCTGATTTTGATTTTGAGGTAGAACAGATGGATGTGAAGACAACATTTCTTCACAGAAATCTAGAAGAGGAAATATACATGAAGCAACCTGAAGGCTTTGCAGCGAAGGGTAAGAAAGAACTGGTATGCAAGTTAAAGAAGTCTCTATATGGGTTAAAACAGTCACCAAGGATGTGGTATCAGAAATTTGATATATTTATACAGGGACTTGGCTTCACCACAAGAAAAGTAGATCATTGTGTGTATTTTAAATTAATTGGTGACCACGTTATTTATTTGGTCTTGTATGTGGATGCTATGTTGCTGGCTGGAAATGACAAGGAAATTATCGAGGATTTGAATACCCAATTGTCCTCCAAATTCGACATGAAAGATCTTGGTGCTGCAAACTATATTTTGGGAATGGATGTTAAAAGAGATCGGGCAAAGAGGAAGCTCTGGTTAAACTAGAGGAAGTATGTTGAGACAATACTGCAGAGGTTTAATATGCAGGATAGTAAACCGGTGAAGGTTCCTATTCCTATAGGTGTGAGGTTATCTATTGAACAGTTTCCCAAGATAGAAGAAGAGAAAGAGGACATGTCCCGTGTTCCATATGAAAGTGTATTCGGTAGCCTGATGTATCCAATGGTCTGTACTAGACTAGACATTGCACATGTAGTGGGAGTATTGAGTAGGTTTATGTCAAAACCAGGGAGGGAGCACTTGACAGTAGTGAAGTGGGTTTTCAAGTATTTGCGCGGCACTAGTGATTATGGTTTGTGCTACCAAGGAAGATCAGGATTGGATAGAGTGTTAGGTATTCATGGCTTTGTTCATGCAGACTGGGCTAGAGATTTGGATCAGAGAAGATCTACAAGTGGGTATGTTTTCAACCTATTTGGAGGTGCAGTCAGTTGGATGAGTAAGAAACAATCTTTAGTGGCATTATCAACTACAAAGGTAGAATACATGGTAGCCACTCATGCAAGCAAGGAAGCAACTTGGTTGCAGAGATTGTGTTCAAGTATGGGGTTAGTATAGGGAGCTATAAGGATATACTGTAACAGCCAAAGTGCAATTTTCTTGGCAAAGAACCCCGCATATCACTCAAAGACAAAGCACATTGATGTTCAATATCACTTTGTGAGCGATATGATAGAAGAAAAAAATGTGTTGCTGGTAAAGGTGGACACTTTGATGAATATTGCAGATGCATTGACAAAATCTGTGAGCTCTGAGAAGTTCTCTTGGTGTAGAGAGACAATGGGCATTTTAGGGCTAGAATAATTTCGAAGATCTCTTATGGCCCCTTGTGGAAAGAAAACAATGAGTGGGAGAATGTTGGGTTGTGTTATATTATTTCCACGACTAGCCCACATAGTTAACCGAGGGGTTAGAGGGGGCATGGAGCCCCCCCTTCGTTGTGTTGATTGTGTAGCGGGAGGGGGGGTAACAAGGGGTTTGAGGGGTACTTGTAACCCCACTTTATGGGGTCTAGGGTAGCACCCCAGAAAATTTTGTTTTTGGACCCTATGTTAGGTTGGCAGACCCACCTATGGTTTTGTGTAGGATTTTCGCACATGTTTTTTGGACGCGATGGTTTTCGGTCCATAGTTTTGCACGCAATGCTTTTCTATCCATGGTATTGGATGCTTAGGCATATATAAATATGTATTGTAACATTGAAAGGAACATAATGAAAAATCAAGCTGGTAGTCCTAGTTTTGGGATCTAGGGGAAATCTCTGTGTATATGTCTTTTATGTGTTATGCTCTCCCATTGTTTATTTTTTGTGTTTTAGAATTCATATGCAGGTAATTTTTGTACAGGGTTAAAACCTACATTGGAATTGGCCAAGTATAGATAAATTGGATGGTTATTCTAGGTTTCCTTTACTACTTCTTCTAGGGACAATGAACTAGGAGTGGGATTTGGAGTAGGTGTTCAATCAAATCATCTTCATCCTGTTTCCCTCCTCCCATGGTTGTTTCTAAGGTATAAAATTGAGAAGAATAAACTTCATCTTCTTCCTCCTCTTCCAGCCATAAAGCTAAATCATGTTCCAGAGATGGCTGAGCAGGAGGGTATAGGACTAACTGCATGGACATATGCCCATTCTTGATGGTCATGTTCCCAGCTCTGCAACTGATGTAAGCATCGACAGTGGCCAACCAGGGCCTCCCAAGGATGAGAGGGTAACTAGTAAGCTTATCCTTAAGCTAGAGAACTAGGAAATCTACAGGGTAGTCCCAAGAGTTAGTGGAGACCATCACATCCTCCACAATCCCCTCAGGGGTCACTATGGAGTGTCTGCAAGTTGCAAGACTATTTTGGTCTTTCTCAATGAACCTTAGAGGTTAAGCTTGAGCATGGTGTCCTTTTTCATCACATTAATGGTAGCCCCAAGATCAATCAAAGTGTGGGACAATGGTTCCATTGATGTGCACATCTACTACAGGGCTTCCAGGGTCCAAAAACTTTGGACAGATTACCTATCCCAACATTAAGTCGGACAGTTTTCCAATGACATTAATGGTAGGGGCATCTCTTTCTCACATCCCTGGATGCTTGAAACACTTCTCCTTAATCAACTTTTTGTAAATAGGTACATCCTTGATGGCTTGGAGAAGTGGAATCTTGACACGTAGGTTTTTCAATTCTTCTAGAAGTTTAGTCTCTTTTGGTGTAGGCTGGAGTGGTTGAGTTAATCTGTTAAGGAAGAGTGGATTTACTTTAAGAATGCTTTCCTCTCTTTCTTCTTCAACCTCCTTAGGTGGAGGTTGAGGTTGGTTATCTGGGAGAACTCTCCCAAATCTCAGGTTAATTTCCTAGATCTCCACAACATACGCTGGACATGATGTCTCTCCACTATATACTTGGTGTTCTTATCTGTTATTTGGGTTCGGTTCTGGCTGGGCAAGTGTTTGGGGTTGTTTAGGTGGAGTAGAGTGTAGTAGTTGTGGTTGAGTAGGTGGTGTAGGAAATAAAGCAGGAACATTGTTGTATTGGGGCCTCCACCCCTAGAGTAGTGCACTACACTGAGGTTGTGGCAAAGCATATGGTTGAAATGATTGGTTGGATGGTTGGGAATGATACTAAGATACAAAGGACGAAGGAGGAGGTGTAAACCAGGAAGGATGAGAAGGGGGTCTCCAAGAAGGTATGAATGTGGCCTCGTTGGAGTTGGAATATGCATGGGATGACCCTTGCATGCCATGTTGGTATGACCTAGACCCATGACATCTCCTTTGGTTTATGTAGTAGAGCTACTCAGTGACTCATTTAGCTCCTTGATATACAAATTTGAGTCCAAGAAAGGCAGGGAACTTTCCTGTGGAGTGGTTTTATTCACATATCAAACAAATTTCAATAGAATTCAATGGACATTCATTCCTAGGGTGCCTCCTGGTGCATCTAGGTCAGAAAATGGCCAAGGCTCTCTTCGCTTCCTTATGATTTCTCCTAATATGCATAGTGTCCATCTGTAAGGCAAGGGTTTGCAACATCTCACCCTTGAAATATTCTAGCATGTTTCCAATTTCACCCTTTGATGGATGAATTGGAACAATGTACTAACCATAGGTTGACTTCCCCTACCCTTTTTCCTAGCTACCGTAGAATGGTTTCTAAAGATTTTCTTGATATCCTCATAGGGTAATTGGTATGCAGCTCCTCCTGCTAACAAGTGTAGGGTTTCAAAAAGGTCTTCCCTTACTCCTCTAAGTAGGACGAGTTTCAGTGACTCAGGGTCAAGTGTGCACCTAGCCCTTTTGTAACGAAGCTGGAATCTTTCTTCATAATCCTCTAGGGATTCATCATTACCTAAGGTCATCCTAAAAATTTCCTCACTAGTATCCTTAGACCTACAGTAGTTTCAATACATGTTGTTGAACACATGGTGCATCTGAGCCGAAGTTGTGATGCTACCCCAGGTAAACCCATGAACCAGCGCAAAGTTGCATCCTTGAGGGTAGATTGAAATAGTTTCAACTTGTGCTCATCATTTGTGTAGTCATAGGTTTGACATATGACAACAAACTCAAATAGGAAAGTGTCGAGATCTTCTGTGTTCAGGCCATGGAAATGAGGAAGGGAAGAGGGGCCTATATTTTTCATCTTAATGTCCCCATTGGTTCCCCTAATGGGGAAGGCACCCTCAACTCTCTCTCTATTCCCTCTGTCATTTCTATTTTCAGCCATTGGATCGGTAGGAATGGGTTCTTCTTCTTCTTCTTCCCTTGTAGGTTCTTCAAATATGCCTGGTTGCTCACCTAAGGGTTCCTCTAGTTCACAGCCACCGAAGAAGAGGGATGGTTTGATGTTTTATGCAGTGGGGGTATTTGGAAAAAAATTCCCTAAGTTATCCATATTCCTACAAGGCATGAAAGGAAATGTTTTTGGTTTGGTTTTGTGTTTTTTCAAACTTTGAAAGTGATTGCAGATTGAATGAAAACTACTGACTGAATGAAAAACTAATTATTGAAATCTAACTTGTAGGGTTGAAATTGCAGACTGAATGAAAACTACTGACTGAATGAAAAGACAAAATACTTGATTGAAATCTAACTTGTAGAATGGAAAGGAAAGCAAAGAATGCAGAATGAAAAGAGAGAAAACTAAATTACTTTTGCAGAAATGAAACGAATGGAAGAATATTAGAAACAAGAAATAGAAGAAAGAAAGCAATAATCACATATTACTCAGACACCTCCCCAGTAATGACACAAAAAAGTGATGAGCACCACTATTGCAGCAAGAATGCTGCAACTCCTGGAGCTACCAACTTTACTTTATCAACCTGGGGTTTGTAAAAACTTGGAGGTCACAGTGTTGTATACACAAGTAACAATGATGGTTCTACCTTTTTTCACTGTTTAGCTGGCGAGAGACCACTACGCTTTTCAAGCCATACTTCTATGGATTCATAAGAAGCTTTGGTCCTTGATGTAGGAAATAGAAATCTACTCTAAGAGAGAGATAATATACTCTAATAATGAAAAAGGCTGAAATTCAATGTTAAGGCAGACCATTTCCTAATTAACTGCTAGGAGTTATTCTTCACAATAATGCTAAATTAACATGAGAAAAATGATATTGTCCTAAGCATGGAAGTAAAAACATCAAACATTACTATTATGCATGTAAAGGACTGTAATAAATCTGTTTTGTCCTTTTATGCTTTTCATGAATAATCAAGTTTGCAAGCTAATCTCTTTTGGTGATGTGGTAGGTTTCTGAGGGATGCTCGTGGATAGTTGAAGGTTCATGAGATGGTTGGAAGGTTTCAGAGACTCTTTAGTGACCTTTGGAGGCTTCCTAGAGGTTTTCCCTGAATTCAGCCTCAAAACAGGCCACTACAGGAAAACATATAGAATGTACTAGAAACCTACATGATACCCTATATTTCTACAAGATACAACCATGAGCAAAACGATGGGTGTTGAAGGTGATGGAAGGCTTACGTAATGTGGTTGATGGGTAGAATGGAGTGAGAAAAGGCCTAGCATCACTCAGAACCCAAAACCAAGTTTAGGAGATGGTTGGATTTGCTCAAAAGGCTTGAGGAAATTTCTATGTAAAATGATGAAATTGGTGAAGGTTTTGATGAAAACAAGGAATGCCTAGGAATGCCTATGGGTGGATGAAGCTGGAAGGTGGTTGCATGATATGAGATCTCTTTCTACTTTTGAAGCACCTACTCTACATCGAAAATGTGTAATTTCCAAAAAGTCATGTAAACAAGAAGAATTCTCATGAGATGGGAAAGCATAATTTAATAAACTAACTCTCTACCTTATGAATGAGGAAATTCCTAAATAAAATGGAATCATGGATGAGATTTACTACAAGAATTAAGATATAAGAGATGGAAATGAAATCCTAATTTTCAAAACTGATCAAATGCTAGTTTAAGTACAACAAAATCTAAATCTTATTGAAGAAATGGAAATTTGTCTTTTTGGGGCTCCATAAGGGTTTTTTCCTCAAATCCTAGAAGGAAGAAGTGAGGCCAAGACACCTACTGATGCATTTTTGGTGCTTCTTTTATGCCTTCTAACCTGCTATTGAACTAAGGGACAAATGGAAGCAAGCTAATAAACAATTAATGAAATCTACATTACATGTAATAAAATACTTCTAAAGACAGTTTAACTATGAATCTATGAAACTAAGATAAGAATAAAGATACAAGAAGAGGAGCCTTTGCTGGTAGGGTTGGGCCCTAACCCAAGAGCTTCAACCCTCTAAGTTAACTTAGTACTGGATCAAGAAAAAGCTCATTCTTATTGCCAAGACAGAAAATTACATCAAAGTCTTCCACAAGTCTATAGCTCAAAAATAGCAAGATTTTTTACAATAAAAATTCAAATCCCAAAATCGAGATGAACTAACTCTTTGTCTATCACTTGCTCTACTGCCTTCTAATCTTCATGACTTGGTTGCTTGCACTCCAAGATGGTGTGATTAGTGGAGGAATATTTGAGTGGAGGAGCAGTAAATGAGGAGGATTTACCTCCTACAGTCTCTCTCCCTTGTCCCATTCAAGTTTCAAACCTTACTTTTGCCAAAATTCCTTAATTTTCTCTTCCAAACCTGCATTCAATGCATATTAGTCCACTAGGCATAATATCCCACTTTAACTAATTTCATTAAACAAAATATAATCACAACATGTAATAAGTTGTGAGAAGATTTGGTTTGACTAAGCTAGGAATAGGATTAGGGCCCATATAATTACGCAATGATGAGGCTCATCAGAAGGGAAGATCGTTACCATCGATCAATTGACTTACTATGATTTGACATTCGTAACCTTCCCTGAGTCCATTATCTTGTCGATGTCTGATAAGTAGTCTTGAACCCCTATTATCGGTGTTTCACCCAGAATCTACAAATATTCCTCATTGTTGGGTGTTTTCCCTGGTCCTCCCCCTCTCATCTCATAGCCTAACTATTTGGGTGTTTGCATGTTATGAGCATCACAGGCTGCTCTCAAGCAGTCTCGTACATTTTATCAACAACCAACTCCTCAGTAACCTGTTGTTACCCTCTCATTCGAGCCATCTAGATCCAACCCCGAGGACATCCTCCGTTTTTTGGGTGCCTCTCCTATGTTCCCACCAGGAACTATTCCTCCAAGTCTCAGCCATCCAAGAGTTGTTTCACTGGAACTTTACCCTGCAAGCCAGATACCTTTCTTATTTCTTCCTCCAACAATCATTTATGTCCCTCTTATGGCTTCACTAGTCCTCCCTAACATGACCTTGGGGAAACCAGTATGGTTCATTGATCCCCCTGCAAGTTCTCTACCTCGTCAGCTAACACCTTATAATTTTTTACGCCGGTTCAACCAGTGCCTATGGTCCCTACCACTTCTCCAGTTCCATAACAACCTCAATAAGAACCCACTTCTATTACGAAAGCATCTAGACAAGGGGGGAATCCAAGAGGAAAGAACCTAAGGAAAAGGCTCCCCAGGCTCCTCTAGCCCCCAAGGCCCCAAAGATATCACCTCCATGCACTTTGTGTAAATTTGTTGGGCACGCCACCAATAATTGTCATGAACTCCCTAATCTCAAACATTTGGTTCATGAAACGTTCCCTCAGTCAAATATCCTTGAAGTCCATGTTAACTTACTAGGTCCAGCTAAGAAACTCATAACATTATGGACAAATCGCCCTTGTGCCTTTTGTGATCATCATGGTCACTATTACCATTGTTTCCCTCATCTCGACGAACTGCGTGATTGCCTTGAGCTTCTTTGCGAATACGAGACCACTCGTACTGGATCACCTACTCCTCTACATATGGATTTTGGTACCACTAGTAAACCAGAATAGAGGAATCCTAGTCCCACCATCATAATCCCTTCCCCCGATGTTGAGATGACGAAATTCACAGGCCATATCCTTTACCTATCATCATCCTTGAGTTCTTCACAAGAAAACCTTTATGAGGTTTTTACACATGCTTCTATCAAACCTCTTTTGACAGAATCCCAGGTCTCAACATCCGTAGATCATCCATGTACTAGCTCTTCGTCTACCATTCCAGATGATGCATATGTGAACCTTCTTTCTCAGATTTATGCACCAGGTACCATTGTTGCATCATGTTGTCAATCTTCCTCCCATTCGACCATCTTCCATTCTGATAAGGACGCCATGGAAACTATGTATATCCCTGATTACCCTTACACTTAGGCAAGGAGGTATATTTTTTGGAGGATTCTCAAGGCCATTTCTTTCCTAATTCTCCTAGTGCACTCTACCTCAAGAAATTTTTCTCATAGCATATCCCTTTGATTTGTGTGTCTTTATTTATGTCATGAAGTTAGATAGGTTGCATCATCTCATACATTGCCTTTTTTCACCTTTCAAATGGATCCATCATCCACACCGTCTATCGGTCATGCCAATGGTGCGAGTTTCTTCTCTAGGAATCTAGCCTCATTAGCCTAGGCCATTTTCACCCCCTTCCATACGTTAGCCCTTTCAAATGGCATGTGCATTAGATCTGCCACCAATAACTAGGCTGAATATGATGTAGGGATTAGGTTTGTTAGTTGATTCCCTCACTCATCGCATCCTTCATATTCATGTTCATTTAGATTCCTTGCTACTTGTCACGCAATTTTATGGTGTGTATCATGTGCATAACCAATTCCTATTTAGATAATACCTAAAATTTAATATGTTGGTACATGAATTTGAAACCATTACTTTCAGTTATGTTCCTAGAGCCCAAAATAACTATGTAGATACCATTGAAAATAACATTATAGATTGGAATTTATCACATGTATATCACAAAAGACAACCATAAAACAAAACACATGGTGAACCATCATCGTCATATAAAAATGCATAATCATATGATGTATCACATAAAATATACAAGTGTTTTGAGCCCATAGCTCTAAATACATTAGACATAGCCATAGCATGTTACAAAAATCAAAGCCAAAGGGACTCACATGTCCCCATATCTAGTCACTGTTGGCAGATCCAACGCCAAAGGCTCTGCTCCACCTATGCATAGATCACGTACTGTTTGTCCAACCATCGACCTGTGCCACATGATAAATCGCCACTCTGAGGGAAGGCTGGTATACTCATCTTTGTATCGATCATATAATTCATGCCATTTTCACTCAAAAACTACGGTTAAGAGTACCTCACACCTGTGGTGTAGATTAGTGAGTAGCGCACTATCCTCTCAACCCTGGCATAACGATGATCCCTAATCTCCAACCCCTGGCGTTGTAGTTCTTCCTGCATATCCTACCAGTTTTACCGATGCTATGTCTACATATGACATATTTCACACTCAGTACCATATACAAGTGACAAAAACATGGAATGCACCACAAAAATAATAACTTAACATTTACCATCTGGTCCTGATGGTTGCTCGGGTGGAAGCAGTAAGTCAGGATCACCCTGATAGTTCATCTCGCTATAAGGATAATCATTAATGTAGAGGGTAATCTAATCCCAATGTGTGAAAACTTCAAGTTGGAATACCCATCCTACTCCCCCTCCTCCTCTCTACAGTAGTTTCCCCTAATGGGGTACCCAATCTCAGATCTGTACATGAGGATGGATGGTGGATATCTTCTCATAAAAGAATGCACACAACACTGTACCAAAAGCACACTCATGGTTCACCTACCTCCTACATAGACTTAACTATCATTTCACTAGCAACAACATCATCTGGGCCCACCCATAGTAGGTCCCGACCGAAACACTCTCAACTAGCATCATCTTCCCACGAGTGATGTACTGGAATGCCTAGCTTCCCAAGACCTGTAGCACTATGGTGGCAGCAACCCGTGTCTCTAGCCTATCTAGACAACCAATCAAGATGGTTGTTCCCTTCACATGCACATCTCGTGGAAAAAGGTGCTCCACAAACTCTGCAATGTTCCTCTCACGAGGAAACACCAGAAGTATATCCCCCAATACCCTTAGGGGAGGGAGTCCAGTCAAGAAATAAATATCCTGTAATGTGAGCTCAATCTTGTGCCCTTGCATGAAAAAGACCTCCTATTCTGGATCCCAATATCTCACAATCCTCGATAGCAACGACTCACCTCCCCTCATCAATGAGTCCTCTAGTAACTTGAGAACCGCATAACAAGCTAATGCCCCTCGATTCCCCTTATCCCTATGAATCTCGGATCAAAGGGTATCCAAGTCTCACTCATGCCAGTTGATTTTTAGATCTGTCATGGCTACAAAATACCATATGTCTTGTTTGTTCAGAGAAGAAAATACTGACCTACTCAAACCAGGGCAACAAACCAATGCTCTTTTCAAACCCAAATCGTAGTTTTTTGCCCAGAAAGTGCAAGCTCATAGGTTTTCACCTGTTTCCTCTGAGCCAAATCACATTTATGGGTTCAAAAAGTACGATGCAACCATGAAGAGGAGCAAGGATCTCCTAGGGATCAGCACGGTGCCAAAAATCAGGAAATAAACCACTGAAATTGAAGAGATAAGTAAGGCCACCTACCTGAAATTCAAAGATCCTGATTCTGATAGTTGGTTTTTCCACTACAATCTCCACAATATTTATGGCCTCTTCCTCCTCTCCAAATTCCCCACAACTCACTTAGAAAATGAATTCAAATTGGAGGGAAATCCTTTCATAGAAAAATCCACAATTTGTCTGTCACCTATTGTGAGCAAACTATAGCTCAGTTTGACGACTCTTCAGCACCATTGGAAATATCTCATCAAGTATTATAATGGGTCTTTATCATTTTTTTATTATTTGACACTTCACTAGGAAGTCGTTTTTCCAAGAATGGTCACTTCACTGCCTTTCAAAAATGAATTTTCCCATAAAACGACACTGGTACTTTGAGGTCCACCTCCTGTTAATACTTGTTGTCTCATGTGTCAATTTTCGTCATGAGTAACCATCATTTACTCATGCCTTCATGGTCCCCACTAGGCTTATTCTATGTGGCATCGTCATGTAGTCACCTTTGTTCAGAACATCCATGATGAGTCACCTTTTGCAACCATGGAGTCTATTTCACGTCCCATTATATCATGTCACAGTATTACATCCATTTTTTCATATTGTTCATCTTGTGTTTCCCATTTTGGCCTCTAGTAACACTATCCCCCATCCCCTTTGATGTCGAGTGAGTTGTTGCCAAGTCAACCATGCCCTTTATGCTCTGACAAGGGAAGACATACGTTTGTGCCTCAGTCCCACATTTTCCATCGTTCATGGTGTCAGTCCATCAGTCACATTAATATTTCTCATCGTGCCTTAGTTGAGGATCCTCATTGCCTCACCTATCATGGGTCCTATTCTATCAACATCATCTCATTTATTCTAGAAGAATGACCGAGAGGGCAGTGTATCTTGGTTCTAGCTTCCATTCTTGTTTGGTGCCTCAGATCGAGCAGAGGGAGTCATAATTTCCATTTAACTTGGTTGTTTCATGATTGTGATCCATACGCTTGATGGTTCAATGATGCCACAGATTGTACCAGTGACTTGTAGGTGTGTGTGGGATGTTTCATACCTCATGAGGGGGTGGCCCTTTAGGTAGCCCCCCATATGCCCAGATTCCTTGATACTATGTTACAACCTCAGATGAAATTCCGCATATTTTATGGGTTAGGTTCCTACTAATCGTAGTGTTCATAGCATGCACGTCTACTTTAGATGATCCATTCAGTTTTGCATAGCCACTCCCTATTCAGGAGGGCTTCTTTAGTTGTTCTACCCTCCCTCCCACCCATTTTTTGAGGAAAGGGCCATTATATCTCATATACTCAGATATTATTGTATTCAGTCCTATTCCATGTTTTTTCCAAGCGCATTACGTACATGGGACACCTTGTATTATTTTATGGCTCAGTTATGCCAACATGTCATGTACCATTCAGCATGTACTTCGTTGCTTAGTTTTATATTTCTAGCCGCATCATTATTCTTGTACTAATCTATCTCGGCCGGTATAGGTATGCCTCCCCTACCTCACTCAGATCCGGTACCACAACATAAAAGGAGACTTGCATTGGCCTCACCCCCTCTATCCCTATCCTCTTTCGCTTCAGCTCTATTGGTTTCTTTGTGACTCCACTTTATTGTCTACTGCTTGTGTCTTGGCAATGTACTTCATTTATACGTTTTTCTCCTAACACTCTTATGTTTGGGGGCAATCTGTTATCACAAAAAAATTGGTCATCTAGCCTAGTTTACTAGATGGATCGAGGTACACCATGTAAGGCCAATTTTAACATAGTAAAATTGCTTTCACTATGAGAAATTGCTTAATAAACCACGTTAGTTAAGTAATTTATAATTAAACCCATGAAGAATAATTAAATAAATCAATATTTATTTAATTTTCTTCTAGGAAGAAATAATTAAGCTATTGGTTGATTAATCTTCCTCGCCATATTTGACCTAGTTATGAAAAATCAACAAATAAATTATTAATTATCTTATTTTTTCTAGGAATAGTTAATTAATTGCTAATTAACTATTATTCCTTGTCAAGTTTGACTAAATCACTCAGGAAATAATTAAATAAATCATTATTTATTTATTATTCCTTAACCAATTTCTTGAGGTAATAAATAAATCATTTATTTATTTATTCTAAATAAAAGTTTAAATAATTTTCCCTCCCAACCAAATATAATAAAATATTCTAAGTGGTTATTCCAAGAATGGGGTTAATAATATTTTATTATTGCTCATTATTCGAGGATAACTCAATATTTTATTATAAATATAAGGGTTTTCCATTCATTATTCACTTTTAAGCATTTTCATTTTTGCACTCACTACTGTAACTTTGATTATTATCATTGTCGCACACCATGTTTCTTGCATTTGAGTTCCCATCAAGCTCAAACATTTTATTTGTTGGGTTTACTCATTATAGAGGAGAGAAACTCTACACAGGTTGAATATGTTTGAGGATAACCAAGAACCCATCCCAAATAGGGGGTAGGTAACATCTATTTGTTCCCTTCACAGGTCTTATTTAATATAATCTATTCGTTGTATATCTGGTTTCCATTTGATTATTGGAGTTACCTGTATTTATTACTATTTCATTTTTCTATTTAACCATGATTGTGGCATAGATCAAGACTTTGGTAGGTTTTGTTTATATTATTTGTTGTATATCTACAATCTTTAGCAGCCATTTATATTGTTGAGATTGTTTGTCATCCATAGTCTTAGGTGATTTCTTTCCATACACCTTTGAGAAGAAAACACTATAACAATAGGCTTGAGTTAGTTTGACAAGATAAATAACATCACTTGGGGTCTTGTGGAATGACCAACTCGGTAACCCCCTCACAGTGATCTTTGGTGGTGAACAGATACCAAGCTTGGTACTGTGCTATTGTGTCCCCATACTATTTAATGATATATTTATCAAAACAAACTCTTACCTCCACGGCTATTGGGTATATGGTTCTAAAACCTCTGTTAAGCTCATCCTGAATCATGCACAACATTTTCTTGAGTGTGTTTCGACCACTGATGTACCTTTGCATGTTCTCTGTGTTGAGCTGCAAGTCATCATTGGTGGCTATACACATCAATTGATCTATGTAATTTTCGACATCCAACATGACTTGGTTCTTCCTCATGGCCTAGGTGAGGGTTCCTATAGAAGGTATCTTGCGTGTTTTCAATATGAAACCCAAACTCCTGAACAACTGTGCATAGGAAGCCTCAATGCTGGTGATGAGCGGAGGGAGCTTCTTGTCATTCCGGATCAACATCCAAATCTGTGCTTTGACTAGCTCAGCCTGTGCCTTCCTCTTCTAGTGCAAGTAAAGTGGGGTTCTCTTATACCTCATTGTCCATTCTTGCATGTTCGCAATAACAATGTGAATGTCTTTGGTAGTTTGGGCCTTCTATGTGCACTGCTACTGAAAACTGTATAAATGGACAACCATGTTGTGCATGGTGACAAATATTTTATACATTGTCTTCATGGTGCCCTCCAAAGTTGATATCTTTGACACTATTGCTTTCTTCATCTTTGTCATGGTAGATCATGTTGACTACTCTATTCTTTGCCTAGACTCTTGCAATTCCTTCGTCATTTGATCATTTTCTACTATCAACAACTTGATCATTGAACTCGTGGCTTCTACATAAGCCTTAGAATCCTCAACCATGGAAAATAGATGTCTTCTAACATCTGTTACAATCACCCTTTCATCTGTGTGCGTAGGTGATGTACGATCATCCAGGAGCTACTTTCTTTGTGCTTGTACAATCCTCTGTTGTGTCTCATCAAATTCTAGATCATACACATCCCTCTCAGGATCATCATCAAAGAGAATAAATTTTCCTTTCTCACTCAGGACTGGTTATGGTTTTGGAGGTGGTTGAGACTGTGGTATGATTTCAGATGCCCTCGGCATGAGATCGATGTCTTGGTCCTCTAGCTCTCTTTTTGTCTCCATGTTTGTTGCCTCAACCAACTTCTCAACCTATTGAGCAAGCTCCCGAACCTTCACCTACTCACCCTCTTCATCATTTGTTGCCTCCTCTAGTGTCTCAACCTGTATCTACACATTTTTCTCTTTCAATGCACCTTATCCTTCTTCATGTTCCTGTTTCTTCCTTTGTTCATTCTCTCTCCTCCTAAGCTCTTGTTTTTCTTTTAGCTTCTTCTCCGTCTCCTGCAATCTCCTTTCTGTCTCTTCCAATATTTTCTTCTCCCCTTTCTCTATGCTACACACCTGTTGCGTTGTTGTCTCTTTGATTCTATCTAGAAATCTACTCTTTCAACAAGTGAATATTCTTTAAACTTGTAGCTTTAACAATGTAAACTTTTGAAACAAGAACTGTAAACAACTCTGGCCAAAAAACACCAAAAAAACATCAAAAACAGTGCTAAAAATGAAAAGTGTGTATACTGGAACAATGGTTTTTTTTTTAGGGACAATTTTGAACATGTTTTAAAAATGGCAGTGAAAACAAAATTTTCACGCAAAATATAGCTTGAAAACGAAGAAGTGATGATACTGGAACGATGATTTTTTTTAGGGTCAATCTTCAAAATTTAAAAAAAATGCTAGTAAAACCAAATTTTTAGTGTGGATAACAAAGTTGTCTATGAGGAAAAAAACACACTAATGTTTTTGGTAGAATAACATTTTTCTTTCCTAAGTATAAATTCAACATGTTGTGAACCATAACATGCTAGATACAAAAGAAATTGAAATTTTTTCAACCATAAAATAAAAAACCATGGCATTATGAACAAATTACATCACTAAATGAATTCAAAAGTCATTATTTGTATATTGAATGAAACATACATTATATCTCTAATTTAATGTTTCATTTTAGATCTTCTAAACAATAAAAATTATCATAATTAAGACATATAATCCAACAACATAAAAATGACTCATAACTTCTCATTTAACACCATATGGAAATCAAAAATTTTATTTCAAGATACGAT
>APFE030041642.1:0-18758 GCA_000404065.3 Pinus taeda
TAGTTTCTAGCTACAACTTGGCAATTTTCTAGGTTGGGCCTGTGTTTTGCCCTTTTGGATCCCTTCCCCTCACTCAATATCTGAGATTCCACTTTCCCCTACTTCCTAACATACCTCCCCACTCCCACAAATTTCCCCAAGAATTTATAAGCCCCCTATCCCATTCATATCGCTTCATTTCGACAAAATTCCTTGTTTCACACATCGGGACAAGTCGCACTCAAATGATGATTCAAAGAAATAAAAGATGAATTTTGGGAAAATGAGAGATTTTTTTGTCCAAAACATTCCAAAGAAGAAAAACCTCCTTCACTTTTTGCACAGGTGTCATGGTTTGAGAGAAATGGCAAGAATACCGTTGCCTCAGGAGAATCAAAGACACCCCTGAAGTGACCTTGGGAAAATCAATTTTTCTCCTATCTTGGTTGGCCAAATGATTTGAATGATGGGTAAAATGATAACTATACAAAGAGATATTTCCAATGAGCTATCATGAGCTCAATTTGGGGTTGAGGAAGGCATTCAAAAGTTGACTGCAACAGCACTCTTCTTTAAGGCAGCCTCATTTAGCACATTTTGACCACTCTTGGGAGATTTGATTTTTTACAGGTAAAATCAACTCCAAATTGAAAAATTCCACTTGGGTTGGAAATTAGACTCAAATAAATTTCCAACGAGCCATCCTTCTCCCGATTCTGACACCAGGAAGGCCTCCAAAATCCTCCTGTAAAAGGGGTGCGACTAGTCGAGTTTGAGGTGCGACGAGTTGGAGGTGTGACTAGTCGAGCTGGGTTCGCCAGAAACTTGCTAAATCACTCAAATCGCCCTCCCAAACTGCCAAATAGATCGAGGTAGGCTCTAAATTCATGAAGGATGCTACTGGATGATGAAATAATTATTTGTGTCATCATGGTCTCTTTCAGCTCGTTGTTTCTCATCAGTTGAGGCAGCAGGGCATTTCATGGGCAGACTTCATTTGTCATGAGATCTTTACAGCGCCATCACGGTCACAGCCAGAGCCAGAGAGAGGTCAGCCAGAGCCACAGATCATTCATGAGGAGGGAGGTCCATCACGCCAGGCAGAGCTTATGGTGCCGACACATGTTGTTTCCCCACTACAGTGTACATATCGGAGAGGTCATAGGACCTTGTTTGCAGCAGCTCGACGAGTATTTTCTCCACAGCAGGTGGAAAGGGTCTCTTCGTCATCATCAGAGCAGCGAGTGTTATCTCCACACCAGGTGGAAGGGGCCTCGTTGCTGACAGCAGCACAGGTAGCAGAGAGGGGCAAGCAGCCCATGATTGAGGAGAGAGTGTTTGGTGCCCCGATTATTGATCTCGACGCTCATTCTCCTAGCACAGAGCTCAAGGATATTATCCAAGAGAAAAGCACCGAGATCCACTTGCTGCAGACACAATTATTGATGGAAAAATGGGTAATCAAATATTTGGAGCAGCGAAACAAACAACTGGAGGATGAGAAGGAATTGGACGAGCTATGGAGAATTCGAAGTGACCGAGTCATCAACCGTAGGAGGCCCGGTGACTTGCTACCCAAAGAAAGAGAATCCATACTTATCCGAGTCAACACACACTTAGAGGGGCTGTTGGATAAGGCCAATCGGAACAACAGGTTGCTAAGAAACATGAAAAATCATTATTGGGCAAGAATGCATGTTTGCAAGGCGAATATGAAAATTCTTCAAAGGAGGTTGACCAAGGCTCCCAAAGGAAAGAAGAAGACGAACCCGCTCAGTATCTTGGCTGAGGCCTCTCTCACTCACCATGGTACTCATTATCTTCCTACAAGCAGCAAACCCAAGAGATTTTGAGGATTTTGAAGCATTTTTGGCATTTTTTGGAATTTTACAGGTTTTGGCCACTCGACTCGTCTCACCCCGTACGAGACCAGTCGTCGATATAGCTCGGAACGGGAAAAACTCTACATGGTTGGATTTTTCATGTAAAAGTACACTTTTCTATGGAAGGGTTTCAAATTTTGTGAAGATTTGGGCAGCCAAAAGCTCAAAATACAGCCAAATTTTGACTTTCTGCCCCTTTTTTGAGTTGCAGAAAGCAGTCTTGGGCGATTTGATTTTTGAGGGGTCAAATCAACTCTAAATTCATAAATTCCAGTTGGGTTGGAAAGTAGACTTCCAGACCTTTCCAACGAGCTATCCTTTACCTGATTTGGACTCCGGGAAGGCCCTCAAACAGCGCTGCCAAAAGGTGCGACCAGTCAAGCCAGAGGTGCGACCAGTCAAGCAAAATTTGCCAGTTTTTGACTAGTTCGGCCAGCAAATCACTTTTTTCACTTGGGTTGATTATTTGAGCATGTAATTGATGGATTCTTGTGTAAATTTCATGGCATTAGATACTTTTACTCTTCTTTACCTCTTCTAGAAGCTTCTTTGATGTAAATAGTTAATATTTAATGCATGGATAGGCTTCCTAACTTTTAGAGGCAAGTTGTTGTGTTGGCCTATTATCTAGTGACTGATTTAGAATTAGTTGTAACAGCTCCTAGGAAGCTGAGCTCGACCCCTAGAGGTGGGGGAAGAGGTTTGACCTTCTATATTATGCCTTCTCTTTCTCATTTTCATGGTTGGACTCTAGAGGGAGAAGTGCTATTGTATTTTTGACTTGTATTTTCTACAATTTGAGGAAAAGGAAGGCCAGGGTTTTGCAGACTTCATTGTGGATTCTTGTGGATTATTATGTTGATGGTGTGTTTCCTATTGTTATTGTAAGTGTGTTTATGTGTTCCATTTCTTAATCTCTTGCTGCTATTTAAACAAAAGAAGTGATAAAGTTTGAATTCATGCATGCCATGCTCAGCTTTCAATTTTGTTTAAAATTTATGTTTTCCACTATCTAGAGAGGATTCGAATTCATTGTTCGCCCTCTCTAGCCTCTCTCCTTTCCTCCTTGATCATATTTTTCAGCTAAAGGCATCAGTATAAACTCCTACCTTGCCCCAAAGACCCACCTGCAAAAACTGAGCTCAATCCCCGCACCCTGAATTGCACTCCCTCCAATTGCCACCAAAAAACCCAAAAACTTTAAATCAACCCCCTTATCAATTTACTAGCCTAAAATCCTTGTTCCTAATTGGTCAAACTCATCCTATTGAAGAATCCACCAAGTTTGACCCGAGAGAGCCTTCTCATACCTCGTAGGGCTAGCTACGAGGTGAAATCGTTTGATGTAGCTTTGAGGTCTGTCTATCTCAGCCTAGGTGAAATCTCAAGCGCTAACAAGAGGAAATCTAGAAACAGAACAGATTACATCCATAACATAAGCAACTAAAAAGAAAGGAAGATAAATCCTCTGAGAGGGAGTTCTTTTAGACCAGTAATTACAAATATCCGAGGCTAAATTATCAAACAATATCTAGGCCTAATACATAATAGTGGCATTAGTGGTCGCATCTAATAGGGGTAGTCAGTCAGATGAAAACTTGTTGATATCAAGCCTTCCAAATAGCCTACATAGCATAGTAGTAGCAAAACAATATGGGGAGGAGACGAAACTAGTACTGTACATACCATGTTTGTCATTTTCAATGGCTCTTCCTTTGCTGACCAGTTTTTGGTGCACTCCACCAAATCTTCATTTTTCTTGTCGAATTTCTCCACGAACTGCTTGTTGTAGCTTGCCCGTGGCTTTGGTAAATGATACATAAGTCTTAAATCCTGTGGGGTAAATGACTCAATAAGCTCCTGGCTCCGAGACTTGAATTGCCTGTCTGTTATATCAGCGTTGTCCAATACCCACTTGACCATGTCAGTATAGGGAAGTATCTTAGGACTTGCTGCTATGCGGTGCAGGAATGAGCATGCAAGTTCGGTAAGCGATGCTTTAGATGACCCGCGTGCGTCTGCTATAACTGTAACTTCCATAACTCTGGGGTTTTCTTCTTCCAGCAGACTATACATGCCTTCCCAAGTGGATATGCCAGCTTCTCTGGTATAGGTGGTGTCTGTGAATAAGGGCGTCATCTCTGTTTTCTCAGCAACTAGAGCTTTTCCCTTTTTCCCCATTACGTTCTGTACACTACTTTGTATATTATTCTGTTTGTTGCTCCTGCAAGTTTACAAGTAAGGAAAGAATAATGGTAAGGGATAAGGTGATAGGAAAGCTCTCAATTTCAAATTCATATCAAATATATCACCCTACGTGAAACAACCTTTCGATCAGATCTAAATCTTTTCTCATAAATGACCATCAATAAACCACTAAGTTGACATTAATGCCCATAACTCGATATCAGATTAGGAGAAATATTTCATTGAACAATGAGCCTTGTTGATTTGCGATAAAGTGATTTTGCGATTTGCTTCACAATATCGCAGATCGCAATATTGCAGATCACCATATCGCTAATCCTTTTCATTAATAATCATTTATTTCTTTATGTGACTACAATATGTGATTTGCGAGATGCTTTATCGCATTTCGTAGGATCGGGATGTTTTATCTTAGATGGTGATTGCGACATATGAAATCTGGGATGTACGATGAGTCTGTAAGGTGCGCAATCTCGCATCATCACGTTTTCGCAATTTTGAAAGTTTGTTTATATGATATCCTCCATTACCCTTTTGCAATGCAATGTTTATTGTTAAGAGAACAATTTTATTTGAAACTTATCATAATACTTAAGATTTTGGGTTTTGCAGATGTTTTTCCTAAGTTTATGATAGTGTGTTTTATTCGAAGGGAATTATAAGTGATAGTTTTTATTTTATTTTTTAGAAGGGTCCCCATTTATTTAGTTTTATTGCTAATACTAAATAAAAATGGAGGTTGTTAATGGCCACAACAATTGGCGATTCACTAGGAAGAACTAGTTATCTCTGATTATCTTTTGAATTTTCTAAAACTTCCAAAACAGAAAAGTTCTCTGGAAAAACAAACTTTATTATAGAAATATAAAGCGCATCATGCTCTTAGTCATTAATGGTAGTTTGTTTCTTCCATACTAATTCTGATTATTTTCTTCCCAAAGCTAGTCATTGTATTTACATCAGCCACTACTTGGTTTATAAAGATAAAAACAAAGACATCTGTGTAGATGAGTTTTAAGTATGCTCATTTGTCATAGGTAGAGCCTCTGTTACCAGCAGGCGTCCATAGCCTCGACAGAGTTACCTATTACCCAGCAATGATCTTGTATCCTACTTTGAGAAATATACAATTTTCAAAGATAAATCCATATCCACACTTATTGCTTTTGTTTTCTTTTAATTCTTAAAGAACAATGTCTTGGTTTGGTAGCCAAATTTTGACAGTGCCACTTGATTTATAACTTTGTTGAACAAGCTGGCTTATGATGAGACCCCTTGTCTTTTGATTTCAACAATCTTGAGTCATTGCCCTGATTTGATATGCAGTTTTGGCAATGCCAGCAAGTTATAATCTCTATGATCATGATAAGTCAGCTTGTGGTGAGACCTCTTATTCTTTAAGTCTATAATGTATCATTGAATTACTCCTTGAAACTCATAATTCCCTAGGTGGGGAGGATGTCATTGGTTCCTTAAGAATAGCTCTGGACGATAATTATAGAGTTTTTTGAAGACAACTTTTCTATAGAGAACCTTCGTTTTGTTATTGATGCTTTTTATGACTGATATAAAAAAAATTCTCACTAAAAGTTGTTTTTATCAAAATTTGTAAGGCTAAAACTAGTAAAATTTTCAAGCTTGTAGCATTTCACTGTATCTTTCAATAATAATGATTAATTTTCCAAATCAGTTCCATTTATACAAGCGAAATACAAAATTTAAAAGAAACACCTATCTTTTTCATGAAATCCAAAGGTAACCATTTACTACCTATTTTATTATAAAAAAAAAGCTATAAACAATAATTTACAAAAATAGAAGAGGTCATCTTCTATGGAAAGTATTTTTTAAGGATGCGCCCATTAATAGGTAAAGATTCTCTTTTCTCTACTAAATCTTGCAACATGAAAGTCGATGGACCTATAATTTCAACAATTTGGAATGGTCCAAGCCACATTCGTTGGAATTTAGAATGTTTGCCTTTTTCTTCGTGAGCTTTATCCCATTTCAATATTAAATCTCCAATTTGAAAATCCTTCCTAGATACCATGTTTGAATCGAAGGAAGCCTTTACTAATACTTGATGATGAGCATGTGTAATTTTAGCCTATTCTCATTGCTCTTCTAGCTTAAGGATTTGCAGTTGTCTTAGTTGTAAAGATGAAGATGGTGTTTCCTCAATAAATTGAACTAACGCTAAAGAAGGAATTGCTAGATGAATTGGGAGAACTACTTCTTTCCAATAAACTAAATTAAAGGGAGAAGTGCCAATGGAAGCCTTTTGAGTTATTTGGTTTGCCCAAAGAGCATACATCAAAGATTTGTGTCAATTTTTATGATTCTGATCAATGGTTCGCTTAATGATTTTGATTAAGTTTTTATTTGTTGATTCGGCCAACCCGTTCCCTTGTGGGTAATAATTGGCAGAATATTTAAGCTTAAAACCTCTTTTAAGTGCAAATTCAGTCATAGCATTGGCAGAAAAATATGATGCATTGTCAAACATTAAAGCAGAAGGTAAACCAAACCTGGTAATTATAAACTGATCTATGAAATCGATGATATGTTTAGCATTAGCTGTCTTGAGAGGAACTGCTTCCACCTATTTAGTAAAATAATATGTAGTTGTAAGGATATACCTATGCTGTTTAGAAGAGTGAGGAAAAATCTCACCTATTATATTCAATCCCCATTGATCAAATGGTTGACTGATATTGACTGGTTGCAATGGCAATGATGGTTTCTTCTGTCTTCTGGCAGCGGTTTGACAAATTTGACATTTCCTTACATAGCTATGTATATCTTTAAATAGTGTAGGCCAGTAGTATCCAACACGCAAAATTTTATGTGTTGTTGCATCTGCCGCATAATGTCCACCTGCTGGTCCATCATGGAGTTCTTGCAACACTTTTTTAGCTTCAGATTTCTCAAGACATCGTAGAAGAACATAATCATAATTCATCCTAAAAAGCACATTGTTTACGAGTTGATACTGCTTGGCTTTCAATCTTAGGGCTCTTTTCTTTGTATAATTCAAATTTGAAGGATCATATCTGTTTTTAAATAAAACATGATATCAACGTATCTCGATTCAATATCGTTTAGACTTACCTCATACATTTGTACCTCTTGATTTGGAGATGGTATTTCAGAAATAAGCGATGCTCCAGCCAACATCTTGCAAAAGTCTTGACCTTTTACAATATTTGCTGGCTTGATCTCAACGTCGTATTCTTGTAGGGCAGTGACCCAATTTTCTCTCTTTTCACCCACGTCTCACTGCACTATGGGATTTCTTACCACTGGAAATGACACTATTATCTTTGTATGGGTCTTAAGAAGAAAAGGTCTAAAATATTTGATCACTTTGAAAATAGCATAAGCTTGTTTCTCAACGCCAGAATAATTCAATTCAGCCCCTTGCAAATTTGAACTAAAGAAGGAAATTGGGGCTTTTGCTTTGTCTTGATTGGCTTCTGTGAGCATTGCAGCATATGACTTCTCAAAGGCAAATGTATACAAAATTAAAGGATTAAAAAAATTTGGAGTTGCTACGGTTAGGGCATTAACAATCGCTTGCTTAATCAGATTGAACGCTTTATACTCTGCTTGGCCCCATTTAAAGAGTGAATTTTTCTTGATCATTGCTTGTAATGGCGACACAATTCTTGATAAGTCTGGAACAAATCTTTTAACGAAATTAATTTGGCCAAGGAAGGATTGCATTGCTTTCTTATTATGTGGTAAGGATATTTCAGAAATTTCCTTAATTTTATCTGGATCAATATGGATTCCATATTTTGACACTATAAATCCAAGAAGTTTATCTTCACTTAATGCAAAAAAGGACTTTTTTAGATTGAGTGAAATGCCATACCTTTGACAACGTTGGAAGATCTACTTTAAGTCTTTGAGGTGATTACCACGTCTTTTAGAATATACTGTTATATCATCCAAGTAAATCACCACTGATTTGTTTACTAATCCTTTAAATGTGATATCCATGGCCCTTTGAAATGTGGCACCAACATTAATCAGCCCAAAAGGCATATTTGGATATGCATAAGTACCCCATTTGGTTCTGAACGTAGTTTTTAGCTGATCGTTAGGATGGACCAAAACTTGGCTGTAGCCAGAGAAACCATCTAAAAAGGACATTAATCCTAATCCTGCAGCCGCTTGCAGTATTTGTTCCATAGGAGTCAGGGGAAAATTATCCTTTTGGCAGACTTTTTAAGATTTCGAAAGTCAATACAAATTCGAATGTCTCCGTTTTTCTTTCTGACTGGAACCAAGTTGGAAACCCATCTATAATGTCAAACAGGAAAAATAATTTTGGCTTTCAATAATTTATTGAGCTAAGATTTAATATGACTTTCTAGATTAGGATGGATCTTCCTTAGCTTTTGCTGGACAGGTTTTTTCATTAGCTATCATCAGGATAGTATGCTGAATGATTGAAGTGTCATAAGTCTTAAAGTCATCGTAATTCCAGGCAAAGACACTTTTATACTATTTCAAGAGCCGAACAAAGGCTAATTTTTCTTCTAGGGCTAGGGCAAGACCTAAGTTAATATTATGTGGCTTGGTATCCGTTCCTAGATTTACTAATTCATAGTTCAGAGTTGAACTCTAAAGTTTTGAATTAGTAGACCTTTTAAATGAGTCTTTCAAATCATATAGGTCTTCCAATTTGACTACAGATTTTGGTATGGCATTATTAGTGCTCTTTTGTTGTAACTGCTTGTCATGTTGGTCCTCATCAATTATCTGATTAGTGTAAGATCCTTCTGATGCCAGGAAACTTATAATATCATGGTCATCGTTAAAAATTCTCTAGTTGGTAATATTATCAGGGATGGAGGGCCTAAAGATCAATTCGATTGAGAATCTGTTTGGGCTATATTATTTTGAGGGAATGAGCTTGGAAGTGACATTAGCTAGGAGGTCAGCACTAGCATTTTGGGGTCTGGGAATGGATGAAATATTGAATGTTATAAAATGTTTAGTCAGATCTTGCACTAAAGATTGATAATTCTTTAAATGACCTGATAGAAAATGTATAGTATTTTGTACCTGTTTTATAATAATCTCAGAGTTTCCAAAGACTTGTAAATACTTGATGTCTAGTCCGATTGCTTTGTACAACCCTTGTACTAGAGCTTTGTATTCTGCAGTGTTGTTTGTGTAATCAAACTCAAGTCTACAAGTTAACATGGTTTTATCCCCTTCTGGACTGACTAATACACATCCTGCTCCTGCTCCATCATTAGACTTAGAACCGTCAAAAAATAATATCCAAAACAAAGAGTTATTTATAGGACTATCTACAAAATTAACGTATTTAGAACTATCTGTTTGAGAAAAGTTTTCTATTTGAGACAAAAAAAATGTTCTAAATAAGGCGAAGTATGAGCATTAAAATTTCCTAAGAAAGAGTCAATAGAATAGTTTCCAATTATATTGTTTTTGTATGCTATAGGTTCATTTTTTCCTTCCAATTCCATCACTATGTATTTTTGGTGTCTTTCTCGCTCAACCTTTATTTGATTTGGTTTACCATTGTAAGGGAGCCACATGTGTGACTAGTAGGTTGCAAAGTATCCATGAAACTTTTCAGACCAATCCCTACTAAGAATTAAACCATAAAATTAAGGAATGTCACCAACTAAAATATCAATGACTTGACATACCTTTGGATTGGATGAAAACCTTATGGTAACTTGATTTAGTTCACCAATTACTTCAACCTATGATCGGTCTAGCTGAACTATGCATACTATAGATTTTTGAGGTTGGACGTTTAACTTTGCACATATTGTTTTAGGCAAAATATTAGATGAAGCTCCTGAATCTACCAAACAATTATGCAAGTTTTTATTGAAAATTTCGTAAGTAAGAAGGAATGAAAGAGTATGGGATTTTGACCTACCTCCAATTAAAGAAATATTATTTGGGTCAACTTTATTTTCCATATTAGTTGGAGGTCTTCCTATCTCATGAGAAGCTTGCGAGATTACAGCGGCAGGAAGAGGTGCAATAGGTATTGCATGTAACTCTTTCAAAAGTAGTTTCTGGCTATGTTTTAATTTGCTCAATTCGTGAAAAGTAATGTTAGCCCTAGTCTTCTTCATGTCTTCAACGATATTATACTCCATCTCATCAGAAACAATCAGTGTTTTAGATGGAGTTGATGAATCAGATTAGACTAGGCTTGTTTGAGTCGCTTTTGGTGATGATTTCTTACCTGTGAATTTATCTTTGGATATCGAGCTTGCGCTCTTCTATCTAGAACTAGGTTGTGGAGGATCGAGTTGATTTCTACTTTTGGTACTGACTAGTGATGCCTCTTGATCCTTTTCGTCTAGAAAGAATGAAGTCCCACATTCCCTGTAGGTCTACAAGTTCATCTTCATCAATGGGTTCTTCATTAGAAACGTCCTCTTCTTCTCCTTCAGATTCTGCATTTGTTATAGCATTGGGAGGCTTTGAATCAGTTGAAGGATTTTTTCTATAAGGCTTGTAGGGTTTCTTAGAAGAAGTCTCTGCTACTTGTCTTTTAATGTCAACCATTTCATTAGACATGGTTTTTAAAATTTTTTGCAATCCTTTTAAATTGAATGGGTCTTTTAATTTCTTTTTCTTAGGATCATCTCTAAAAGTAACCTTCTTAGATTTTTTCATCGACAGTGTTTTTCTTTTCTAAAGCTAAGATATGTTTTTATACTGCTATCGCTTCCTTCATTTTTTTGGCCAATGTTGTCTTAGCATCCCTATCAACAAAGATTGCTATGTTCGATAGTAAAGTAGATATGTACCATTAACTTCAAACGTCTTTGCTAGGCTTGGAAGCGGTTGGAATTTTATTCAAAATCTTGTTGAAACGCGAGTTAAAATATTTGATAGGCTCTCTCGATTCAGTCTTAAGATTCGATAGATCATTGATCAATGTTGCCATAGACCTATCATCGCCGAACTTTGTCAAGAATTGCTCTTGGAAAATGTCCCAACTAGTAATGGACCCTGATGGTAATGAAAAATATTAGGATCTAGCTGCTGCTTGTAAAGTATAAGGAAAAAGTCTAACAACAACGTCTTCATTTGTAACTCCATTTAAATTTATTGATAACATAAAGTTGTTTGTGTTCTTCTGCTAGCATGCCTGCTTCAGGATTAAACTTGGGCAACCATTTTTCAGGATGGGCTGGTAATTGACTCAAGGGTGTAGGCATTGAGACTGCCCCTGGATTATTCCATGGGTTTTAAGCCATCGATGAATTACTAATAGAGGAAAGTGCAGACGAAGTTCCTTGTGGCAGGGATGAGGATGTTAAAGTTACAGTGCTCTGATGGACAAGAATATGAAGTGGAGGGGTGGATGGTTGAATTTGCAATGGAGAAGTTGGAATGGACGTTGATGATGAAAGAGTCTCACTATCAGACCCTTGAAGTGACTTCCTTGCTCTTTTCCCTTTAGGTAGAGGTAATTCAGTTGGTTCGATACCAAACTTTTCACTTTGTAATCTGGTAAGAGGATGAGAAGGATTGTATTACGAAGTCACACTACCTTGAGATAATTTAGGCTTTTGCAGTAATATGGAAAATCCTTGAAGTTTATGGATCAAAGACTCAACTTCAGGAGGTTCGATAGTAGATCTATCTGAAATGTTTGGGTGTGTGGTAGTGGTTGTTGTTTTCTCAACTTCTCGCTTAAGATTTAAAGACTCGGAATGCGATGGAGAAGTCGAGGGAGATGTTGAGGGCGATTTACTCTCAGAATGGTATTTAAATTTAGATTTACTAGTCATTCATAGTTCAGACCCTCCTTCTAGTGCCAAATATGTTGAAGCCCCAAAAATTGGGTCTACAACAAGGGGGATACCCACCCGGTCCGGACCTTGAAAGTAGCTCCTTTTCCATTTGGGATGGTGGGTCCGATTAGGGATAATGGGACCAATTTCCCAATTTGTTTGTGATAATAAGAGTTGATGTTTTCCTTTCTAAAGATTTCTAAATAGAATGATTTTAATCTAAATTTAATCTAAAACATGCAATTTTATTTTCATGAATGGGAACATCTAATTCTAAAACTATCCCGGCATTAATTCTTCACTTATGCGATCTAAAATAGTTTCTAACAAAAATTGGTAATAAAGATCATTCAATTGCTACAAGAAAATAATTCATTAAAAGTGAATTGTTTCGTATAAGAAATTAGCCGAAACAATTGTGAGAAACATATCGCATAATAAGTTATTCATATATTAAGCATAAACAGAATAGTCATCATCGTATAAAAGTGTCATATGTTAACTTAAGCATTCAAGCTTTCATATATAAACAACTGAACATAAAATATTACTTTGACACATCAGTATAATTCATTAAGAGATAAAAGTACCATTGATAACAAGTCCTACTCATGAGCTTCAACAATATAGATTTATCTTCTTATAATTCAATATCTACTAAGAGTACAAAAATGCATTTCAGTAGCAGACATTAAACATAGAGCGGTTAAAATACTACTAACCAAAGACTAAAAATAGTTTATTGCAAAATATAAGAGGAGGTTTAAGTGACCGTCCTCATTTAAGGAAAAAATAAATCAAAATAAAACTAAAATTGTATCTAAAAATTAACTATGCATCTATTATATGAGATCACAAGCATTCAACATCGCCTTTAGGAGCGTTGGTTGGCCGACCTCTAATTTTAGTTGTCCTGCGAAAATAGAATTGGCAAGTGCTGGCGCTATCTTTTCGGCAAAATTTGTAAGGCATTTCAGAGTCATGCATTGACTATGTCGTTTAACCAAGTATTGCAGTAAGTGTCCCAATTCAACTTGGTTAACTTCTTGATTGACTCTGTCTTTTCTTCAGCTTTCTGTCTCCAGCTTGTCTGCAGTTGCTGTGCCTTTGGAAGAAATCTCAGGACAGTTTCTGATATCAGGTTTGCTCTATGCAGATTTTCATTGACACAATCAATGACATTGCTTGCCACCGTCGTTGCTTCTTCTGCTATCTGTTCTGCCTTTTTAATCTATGCATCCCACTTATTGAACAATATTTCTTTGTGGGCTTCATTGATTTTGAGCAAGCCTGCTTTCTTCCCTTCCTCCAATTCCTGCCAAATCTAATAATCAGAAATTTTCTTATCAATTAAATCATAATCAAGTCGAAAATCTACGACTTGACTTGTAATTTTATCGCTCATCTCACAGTGGGAGCTCCATTGCAATATTCTTTGGCAAAGTGCCTCTTTTTATTTCAAGAGCTGGTCATCAAGGCAAGGGCTTTTGAGATAAATTTTGTGACTTTGGGGTCCTCTTTATCCATTTTTAACATGGGCTGTAATTGATGTTATTTTTCGGCCAAACTGCTTTGATACCCCAGCTACATCTGTTGAAAGTCCTGTTGTAATTTTTCTAATTTTTCTTCTGCTTCTCGGTTAGCACTAGCCTGCTGTAACTGTTGCTGCAAAAATAGGATTTTTTCCTCCTTATCCTTAAGTAATAAATGTACTTTATATGCTTTATCAATAGTAGCAGAAGCATAGGCTCCTACGATCTGGGATAACTTAGTCAAATTTTTTGTAGGATCAGTGGTAGGGTACCTGTGGTGTCGAGAAAACTTGTTGTTATAGGTGCTCTTTAGATTGTGCAGTATCCTTGACTGACCCTTCACTTTTATTATGGTCAATCTTAGACCGTTTAGACCGTTCTGGGGATTCTTTTCCAGACTTAGACATGGAGTTACCTGTCCCTAAGCTTCCACTTATACTGATGCTGGGAGTGGGCTCCCTTATTGGTTCTAAGCGCAACTTGTCCAAGGGGATGTTTGCTAATCTCCGCTCTCTGTAGAGTTTGAATTCTTGGAATTCCGCTGGGCCAAATTGAATTTGGGCCATGTGCAAAATGTCTTTAAGTGTACTCTTCTGCTGGAAGATGTCATCAAAGAGGTCATCTTCTTTAGTGAATACCTTTATTTTGATAGCTGTAGTAAAATATTTTATGACATCAAAGGGATCGAATTGTCTCCCTAGAAATTTAAATAGTGGTAGACTCAGCATGTTGTCTATGTTGGGTCCCTATAATACTAGTGATTACCCCATTACTATTGTAGTTTTACCCCTTATTAATATTTTTGTACCACTATTGTCCCCATATTGTTATTACTGTGCCCCATAGAATCCCTCTATTGTTATTTTTGTGGCTTTATATTATTATTGTTAGATCGACTGGGTTATATTGTGACTCCTTAGACTCCTATATAGAGAAAGGAGGTTTTGTCATTTGAATCATCCAAGAATTGTTCATTTATGTAATGTAAAGGAGGTTGCCCCCTCGAAGAGGCTAAATTCTAAGGTGTTGATTTATCTTTTCTATCTTTGTCTTGAGCTAGTTTCATAACATACTTCCTTCCATTGCTCTTTTTCTTTCAGTAGTGTTTTCATGTCTTGTTCCATTTTTTATATTTAAGCATTCTGTTCCACTACTATTCTGAATATATTCTCTTTCTCCATCTCCAAACTAGTGACTTCCTTAGCCTGAGGGTGTTCTATAGTTGGAAGTTTGAGCTATTTCTTGAGAGCTTGAATGTATGCATTCTTGCTTTTGATTAACTCCTTTACTGCCTTGACATCACTAGGATCGTATCCTAGTTTAATAACTAAATCTCCCTATGTCTTGATTCTGGTGTGTTTGGCCAAGGAAGACATTCTTTCAATATTCAACTGTGAATATTATTTAAAGAAACCTACATTTAGAAGCATCCATAGATGAGCTGTATATCATCTCACCTTACTACTTATGCGAATTGATATGATTGATTGCATGAGCTTGTTTAGTATCAACTAAAAATATGGAGGCCTTGTAATCTTCATCACGTCCGGGGGCTGAAACTTTGGGCTCCAAAAAGGCCATTTGAAACTGCTCCTTTTCTAAGCCAAATGCAGACAACAACTTGTGTTTAGTGGTTGTAGTTTGTTTCCAGAATTCTGAGTATGTTGAAGCTTTGAGAACTTCATTTTTCAGTTTGATCTCCCTGTACATTATAAAAATACTTTGATTTGGTGGAACCTAAGAGGTAGAATAGATAGGAAAATCAATGGTCTCTTCCACATATGGGAGAGAGGTGGTAGGAGTTCCTGTCAAAAACAAATTAGTTTTCTCCTGTACACCCCTTTCTTCTGAAGATTCTTCTTTAATGGTGATCACCTGAGGACTAGTCTTGCTATTAGATTTGGTAGTGGTCTGTGGTTCCTTCTTCCTTCTCTTGAATACAACAAAATCTGTAGCCTAAGATTTTGCGTCTATTAGGGACATGATTTCCCTTGTCCTTTTGATTTCTTTGTATTTATGGATAGGATTTTGTAATGAAGACTAACTAACCAACCACTCTTCGACCTCCTACAATGTGTTTTCTGCTCACTGATATTGCTTACAATATTGTTCTATTTTTGGCTTGGGTGCATGTGCATATGGAGTGCTCTTCTGTTTAACCCTCAATTTACAACTTACCCCCAAAGGATCATAGGACCATGTGAAGCTAGGTTTGAATTTCATCTGTTTTAAAACTGCTTCCACTTCCTTTGTTGTTTCTCTGGTGTTTAAAATGTAAGGGCCTACCTGTTCCTTTAGCTTGAATTATGCTTTCTTCTTATTTGACACAGAGCGTAATTCTTCCATGATCAACATCTGTCTAGCATATTCTAAAGTGAAAATCCTTACATTTGAACACTGACAATCTATAGGGAGGAAGCTCACACCCATAGATTTTAATCTTTGTGTAATTTTGGTATAAATACCAATATCCAACCTTTTACTACTGTAAGAGGTGCAAAAATTTCTTAATTTTTGGAGATATTCTTGGTATAATATTGTTACATAGTAGACATAAGGAAGTGTAGAGTAATTTATCTACACAATATGTGTATGTACATTCTTGTATATTCTTTCTGACTAGAGATGTCCATTGAATAACTGACATTGGGCTGTGCTGTTATTTCATCTTCTATAGTTGAAATTTGAACCTGTCTTCCTGGCAAAATATCATGAGATAAACCAATACTGATTATTGTATGAAAAACCCCTCAACTTTTAACTTAAAAAATTGATCATGCATGATATCTAATAAATACTGACTATAATTGAACTTAAGTGAAGGCTTTTGACCGACTGTTAAAACATATAAAAATCTTAAAACTACTTCATCAACCCACTGGTTTGTATTATAACCTAACAACCTAGCCACCATATAGATCACTTGTCTTGACATTTCTGGGAAGATGGAGGCAGAATATGGTAGGTTTGTCCTGTGAAATTCAACATTTCATGGTAAAATGCATTCAAAAATGTGATCTTGCTAGGGAAAAGTAAGCTTCTTTTAAAATTCCATCAGTGCATCAATAGAAAATTGATGCAGTGATGTTTGGGGTTTTATCTACAAGGCTTGGAAAGTACTTTCTGGGGAAATGGGAAATAAGACCTCATTTTTTTTGCATAATCACTACTTTTTGGGCTTGGGAGTTATTTGAGTTGACACCAGGTAGAGAATTCAGGGAAGAAATGAGTTTGGGGAAAGGTAAACTGGGGAAGGAAGGAATCCCATATGCTCAAATAGTCACTCTGGTCAATGTATTTTTGTTTAGCCCAATTGTGAAGATCATAGAGATCAAATTCACACAGTGTCTCAATTTTTTTGTATTGGGTATCTATCAATGGAGTTCTATCAAGATCGGGGACAAGGGGTACAAGAGGATCTTCTTTAGGCATTTTTGCTTTGCCTTTATGCGAAGACATTCTAAATTATAGAGGAAAAATTAGGAATAATAAGGGATTTAGATAAGGGAAAATGATGAACAGGGGATTCCATGAGAGATTTAAAGAGTAGAACTACCAAGTAACTTGATCAACTAAAGTTGCACAAAGGAATTGATCCACAATTTCACACTGGTAACTTGATAATGGATTGATCTTGACCTGCACAATTAAAACAATGTCAAAAGGGAAATATTTTCCAGTGTTTGAGGGAGTTTTATAGCTAGAGGAATAGGCTTATAACATAATTTCTACCATTTTTGGGAGCATAACATTTATTCATAACAGATCAGTTTTTGGGAGGAAATTAATGTATGATGTTCTTTTATAGATTGGTGAGTGATTTGAAAGGTAATGGTTGAATGACGTGGATTGCAGGAGGTGACATGGATAGCGAGAGGTGACATGGGTCCAGTTGATTGGCAGAAGGGATGACTGATGGGTGTGGGAAAAAAGGCACAGAGGTGACGGTGAAGCGGAGAGCGGGGAGGCAATTTTCGGGGTTGGGTGGGGTAGGAGTTGTAAATGGTAAATGGAAAGGATCCCCCAAAAAGGCCCAGGATATGACACGTAATGTGGGGTAATATTATTCAAACAAATTTTTGGGACCCCCCCTTCCATTAAGCATTAATAGTGTGGGGGGATCCGAAATCCATCTCCCACCATTGATCCGGGCGAGGGTTATCACCACCATTGAAAGGTGCAATAACTTTATTAGAAAATGACAAACCATCTAGTCATACTTTATTTTTCTTTTTATTTGAAAAATAAAAATTACAATAAAATGATTTTGGCAACATTTACACTTGCGCACCCATACTTTGGGATCTATTTTTTTATTTTTCTCATGAATACATTTTTTGTCCCATTTTAATTTCTTTTTATTTTTCCTTATTTTTTCCATTTCTCTATATTTTCTTTTTCTTTATATTTTTCCTATTTTTTCCTGTCTTTTATAAGCTAAACAAATTTTAATTGAAAAATAATTTTTTTACAATATCCCAATGGGATGAATAACTTATTAATTATACAAGACTCCTATATTTATAGGACCCTAACACAGTGAATGAATCTGTGGTGCCTATCAATACTTCTAACGTTGAGCTTCGATGTTGGGTTAGCTTTCCAATTCACGAAATTTGAGTGGTCAAATATTGTTGGCCTTGGCATTGTAATTCAATTGGAGAAATTCTTAGGTAACAAGAGTGAACCCAACGAGATGGGGGATCATGTGGCTACTTGGTAGGTCGTGGAGGAAAGGAGGGAGAGATGGAGGGTTGTGAGGGTGTTGAGGATGATTTTGAGGGAGAACTGGACCATGACCATGTTCTGTCACCTAGTCTTGTGGATACACCACCATCTCAAGAATTCTTGGACATGAACTTTTAGAGTTCTTTCTACACTCCTGGTGGAATTGGGGAAACAAAGGCATGAGGATCAGAATAAAGTGATAGCATTCATGCATTATTTATAGAAAAATAAATTGGAAATCCTCGACATGATGGCCTTTCGTAGGCAAATCCAAAGATGAACAAATGAGTGTCTCATTCAGACTGAGAGTCGGATTCATCACATGGAGTTTCATGTTCACGAGGACCGTAGACCTTCAGACATGCCTAGTGTTGGTTAGGCATTAGCACTTCATCAAAATCCTTGATGCTGGTGGGATGCATATGTATTCTCCTTGTGTTTTGGGTGCTTTGTGCATTTTTATTCTAGGTATGACATAAATTTTCACATTTTGATATTAGTTTTTGTATCTCTCTTTTGGTCAATAAATCTAGTAGGAGTGATGTTGGGAGAGAAGTGGAACTCGAACAAATATGTTGTACAATGAACAATTAATAGAAACTGGTTGATCGATATAT
>APFE030041642.1:19351-37290 GCA_000404065.3 Pinus taeda
GTTAATGTAAATAATTTTTAATTCTAAATCTATCACAAGTAAACAAACCAAATCCTTTTAAATCCAAATTCAAAATTATGGTGAATAATTAAACCTTTTAGAAGTGGCAAGAGAGGGATGAGTTATTCTGAACCCTGATGGAATAATAAAAATTCAATATAGTTGTGGGTTAGGCAATTGCACAAATAAAGCAACAAAGGCATATCAATTATTAGAAGTGTTCCTTCTGGGTAAGGATGAAACCATCAAAGATTTGGTGGTGTTGGGAGATTTGTAGTTGTTATCCATCACTTTGTTCTTGGACCTTTGCATAAGGATTATAGGTTGTGAATCATTATTGATCAAATCAGAATCTAAAACTAGCATTCTCTATTATTAGTTTCTTTCATGTGTTGAGAAAGAACAATTTTGTTGCAAATAATCTTGCCAATAGAGGTGTATGCTTCAACACAGGAGTCCTAAGGAGAAATGGTATTCCTTCCCTCATAATGATTCCTTAACAATGGGTTTCTATGAAATGCAATTGTTTTTATATCTACAATTATTTTGGAGAATATACACCTCTAAATACCATGTGTCCTTTAGGATAGTAAAACAACTAGCATATATTGAGAATAAAGACCATAATGATGTTATAGGCATAACTAGCCTCGAAAGATTTTCATTATACACACCTAAAGTATTGGCCACGATCCAATTGTAAGTTTTAATTTAATACAATATTCTCATCATAGTTAAAAATATAATTACATCATGTCCGCTTGGGAAATGAAGTCTCACCGAACCGGAAGTCTTGGGTTCAAATCTTGTGTTACCCTCCCCCAGTAGCAGGGTGAATAATGGACATGTAAAAACATGAAAGGGGAGTCCTACCAATCTTTTAATATATATATATATATATATTATATAATAAATTAAAATTAAATAATAAAAAAAATATTTTTTCCCTTCCAAAAAATAAAAAAATTAAGTTGCAAAAACGGAAATGGTAACACATAGCCCTTCTTAATTCTTATTATTCCCTACCTTAAGGTTGTACTCTTGCAATCGATATAACATTGACCACATATAATCATTTGTTTGACGAGAAACATTTATTTACATCGAAGCTTTAACCAAATTTTTAATAAAAGAGAATAATATAAAAGTTATTATGTTAATTTTTATTGATCGATAAGGCTTGGAGTCTTATTGCATGACTCATGCGTCCCAATGCAATTTACTTTCATATATCTTAAGCTTGCATTCGTGTAGGTAATTACAAACTTTGGATAAAAAATTATATCAATTTCTAAAAAATAAAATAAAGACATTGACTATCTTAAGTTTTGGATAGCTAGCATTTCTTAAAAAGTCACATAATAATGTGAATGCTTATATAAGTTTCTAAAAAATACATAATACTTTAATGAATGTTTTTGGCACCACTACTTCCATGTTGTTGGCATCATTTAACCACTTCCACGATGTTGGAACCCAACTACTTGTCTCAGTTTCTTCACTACTTGACTTCTTTGACATTGTTGGGACTCGACTAGCATTGTTGACACCACTAAAAATCTAGATCATGATCCCTTCCCGCATGCAATGATGTGATGATATAGTCTTCTTGTAAAGATGGAAGTCTATTTAGCTTCCCATTTAGACGTTGTTGCAAACTAAAGGTATGCTCTTACATATGTCTTCACATTTAGAATGTTAGAAACAATGCTTAACATTGAGGGGGGGGTGGTGTATCAGTACTAAGGCTAATTTAATTTTATGTCAATTCTTAATTCATATTCAAACTTGGGAATAATTATGTGTGAACCACCATCATATCATGTTGATAAAATTAAATCACCACACATATACATACACAACAAAAGCATGAGAAATAAGCACATGGAACACATACCATTTAACATATGGGTTCCTACTCTATTACATCAATTTATTTTTGAGCCACCACTTACAGGAAGCATTAAATCACTTAGATTGTTTCCTAGCACCCATTTTCAGGAAGCACACACTCCCTTCTTTTATATAAACTTGACCAACTTACTAGAAGCACCAACTGAAGCATTGACTTCTTAGATTTGTTATGAGCACTATTATAGGCCATTTTGTCACATCTGGTCAATAGGCTTGCAAACTATATCAATTGATATCTTTGAACATGTTGTCATCATCCATTCACAAAGCCCTAAGCACGAATCTTCCAAAAAGTCTGAGTTTTTGGAAATAATTGCTCAAAATCAGTGTTTTTAGCCCCAATACTCCCTCCCTCTTGGTCACCTGCATTTAGGACATGTTTCTCCCTTAGACACCAGCACTAGCTATCACTAGTTTCTCCCTTCTGTAGGTGCATTTATTCTATAAATTTAGGAAAATTAAAAATAATTCTAAAGCTTCCCCTTCTAGAATCTTCCAAAGGTTTTTTTAACTATTTATGATGGATAAGAAGCTAAAATACTATCTAATCCTATCTTGGACACTTAACCTCTTATAGCTTGAGGTCATCCTCCCATCATATGTGGATCTACCATCCTTTTCCTATAATTTTACTTCCATCCATAGCATTAGGGTTGGCTTTTGGAGACTGATTCAATGCCCTTATGCTACTACCTTGAACCTAAAGTAGTCATCATATTTATGCATTAGGGTTGATCTTGAGGTGTTATTTGTGAAAAGGAAGGACAAGTCAACTTTGGGAGACATCTACAAAGTAATCTACTATTTATGGTTGTAAACTATCTCCTATTTTTCTTAATACAATTTTTATCTTGTTTTTGTATATTTGTTGTGTTATGTTTACACTCATGTATTTCAATTCCATCTGGATTCATTGAACAAAAGTGTTATATTATGCTACATAGATGTTGTGGATCCTTATCTTATTTTAGTCATGTGTGTAGTTTCTACTTATAGCACTCAAAGCTACAATTGGAGCTTACAAGTGAGGAGAAAAGGGAAGCTTGATACAAATTCTAGGTAGGCTTCATTCCCATATTCTATTCTCTCGAAGGAAAACTTTATGTTCTTTGCCTTATGTCATTCTAGATTAGGCCACTAGGTCTAGGGAATTCACCTTTGTCCACAATCATAAATTTTTCATGACAAATGGGGACCATACTAGGGATTGTTTCTTCTCTTAGTGGTTTCCTTGACCTTAACACCTTTTTTACCTCTGAAAGTGACCTTCATTGACTCATTCACATCTTCATTGACCTTAGGAAAACCCTTATTTGAGCTTGGTTTGATTTTTTGTGTCGTATTTTGGCTAAATCTACCTCAGCACACCCCCTGATCTAGATATAGATCACTTCAATGCACTCTCTCCTTCTTTGTACCCTCATTACAAAGAATTGGTGCCTATTTTTCATCTGCTTTGATGCCCGTAAGATGCAAAAAATTGCTTTTCTTGACTTATTCTCTGATTTTATTTGTTCTAGCTTGTTTTCCTTCTGTATCTAAGTGTGTTCTTGTCTCTAAAAGACTTCAATTTGTTTGCTTTAGGTTTTATTAGCCTTTGATAAGATTTTTTTTGGATTTTTCTTTGTTCTTGTTAATTAGGTATTTTGAAAACTTGTTGGATGATATTTGAATGCTTGAAGAAATTGATATTACAATCATAATTTTCTGTTATTTCGCTCATTAGTGTTTTAGCAGCACCTTAGTTTTAATTTCATTTGAGGATTAAGAGGATGTAAAATAAAAATCTCATAAATTTTCCATTTTGCATTGTATTTTGGGTTTGGTGTGAAATTGGGAATTGGAACAGTTGCATTAGGGGAATTCACTTAACAAATTTTTCTGGCTACATTTTGTTAGTTGCAGTACCCTTTGTTTCTTCCATCCTGTACATAGATTTTCATTGAAAATAAAATTTCTTATTATCATGTTAGATTTCATTTTAGGATATTCAGGTGAAGTCTTGGTGAGGCTTGAAAATGGAAACATAATTCAAGATAAACTTTAAAAATTTACTCAATGAATCTTAAGAAGAAAATAAAAAATTAATGCAAACATCTAGAGGTCTAGGCTAGAGATATGATTTGATGTATTTAAACGTAAAAGTTGTCATTTTTTTTCCAGTGTTACATTCTAGGGATGTTATCTCATTCCACATACGTAAGTGTATTAGACTATTCTTAGCATACCTTCGAGTATATTGGATAGTGCTCAAAACATGAAAAGTATATGGGAATTCTCTCATCATATAGTTACACATTAGACAACACTAACAAAGACTGTGGTTCAACACATCCTCCAGTATATTTTGGAATTCCACACTAGGTTTCTATCCCACCTTAGGTAACTGATTTAGTTGCCTTGTACAATGTGATACATTGAACACAACATTCAAGGAGATGGTTTGCCTCTATGTAAATCCTTAGTTCTCTAAGGTGGTATATCGTAGTTTAGATTTGCTTGGTAAACCCTTTTGCCTATTTATCCCTATTTGATTTATTTTCGTTGTTAATTTCTAAAATTTATTAAATGAACATGGAAGAACAACCTCCTCAATGTCGTTGTTCATGTAGGATGCAACTATTGCCTCCTCTTCCAACTGAGGCAACTCCTAGATGTCAAAAGAATAAAAGAATGGAAACTACTGAATTTGGTACTTTGGGAGCTACCCCTTTTGGTCCTCCATATGAAATTGATCCACCAAAATCCTCTTTTCCTGTGAGTACTGAACCTAAGATCACTTCTCTGCTAGTGAGTGAGCCTGATACAATCAAAACAAAAGCATCTGAGATTTTATTATTTGAGGTTATTGATCCTGAGTATCTGAAATAAGAAACATTACAAACCAAGGCTATATAACTTGAGGGACCTCAATTAACCATAGATTTTACTTCAGGGCCTTCCTCTTCCCTTTCTCTATCTTAAACCCAACCAAAACCCATATATCTTAAACCTGATGGTCAAAACATTTCACTTAGTATTGTGAGTATTGAGGATATTCCTCAAGAAGAGCCTCAACCTTTTACTCGTGTTCATTTAAGAGGGCTTCATCTCTATCGAGACCCTCCTCCTCATACTCCGATATGAACACTTTTACCATATTATTCTCTTTTCAACTTACCTTTGAGTTTCCATTTTTTATAGGCCACTTTGTCACATCTGATAAATAGGCATCCTAATGGGCTCAATCAACATCATATTCCCCTTTATCATCGTCTAGAACAAAGCCCTAAGCATGCCTCTTTCATTCCCCAAAGTTTCTTCCCAAAACTGCATCATCTGAGCCAGTTTTAGGATCAATGCTCCTTGAGCTCTTGTTGGACAAAGTTCACCTACACGTTGCTCCATTGTGGCCTGCGTTGATCACCTATAGGTTTCTTCCCTTTGCACCCACATTGGTTCTAGAATTTTGGAAAAAGAAAGAAATTTGAGAAGCCTCCTCTTCTAGAAGCTTCCAAAAATTGTGACAACCATTTATCTGATATAAAACATTGAGATCCTATCATACAATACTTTGGAGTTTTCATTCCTTATCCTTTGATCCCATCCTCCCATCAAAGGTGGATCTAAGACCTTATATTGGTAACTGGATAAGAACTCCCAACTTACCCCACTCCTATATATTTTTACAACCTTCCATATTCAAGAGGTTGGCTTTTGGAGAGTGATTATACATGTATGTTGTTTTTGTGTGAGGTTTCATTTCATACATTTAGGGTGATTGGAGGTGCACATTGTGACAAGGAAATGAAAATTCTACCTAGAGGAGCTCTTTTACAAGATCAACATTTATTTATGGTTGTAACTCCTTCCATTTATATTAATTCAAAGAATTATTTGTTCTCCTATATTTGAAGTTGTTCTTTAATGTATTTCAATACCATGTCGATCTACTGAATACAGTATTTAAATAATACTGCATAGATCTCATAGTTTCTTGGCTTGTGTAATTTGATTGTGTATGTTCTAATTTTGGAAATCAGAGTTGGAATTGGAGCATTCAAGCGAAAGGAGTGAAGCTTGCGATGGATTCTAGGGAGGTTTCATTCCATCATCTATTTACTTTAAGGAAAGCATTGGGTTCCATATCTCTCTATTGTTCTAGGATAGCCACCAAACCTAGGGGACATACTTTTGTTCACAATCCTAAACCCTACATAAAAAATTAGTGAGTCCACTAGGGATCAATGTATTCCTTTGGTGGTTACCTGTTCCATTGGGTTTGATTATCTCTTTGATATACCTTTGCTACTTTACCTAGCCAAGAACATACCTAGGAAGTCATTTCATTGAGTCTCTTTTACATTTTTTGTGTTATAATTCTCTATCCCTAGACCAATGCTCCGTGAGTGCCTCTAACAGAGCATTGCACCTCACTTGGTTGCAATCTATAGTAGCATTGCAAATACCTCTTGCCTCTTCTATAATAGTGCTAGCCCTTGTTTTACCACAAAACCTGTCCTTGTTTTTGAGTGTCTCTTTGATTAGCCTACTTCTAGCTGACCTTCCTAAGTCTTGAGTGTCTTGTGGTCTCGCTAAAGCCTTCATTTGGTTTGCATTTGTGCTTTATTGACTTTGGTAAGAATTGGTTTTGATTTTTCTTTGTTCTTATCATTTGGTCGCTTGCAAACTGATTTCATTTGGTCATTAACAACTTGGATGAATTGTTGATTTATTTTGCATTATGAAAAGTGAATTTGAATTATTGATTAAACATTTGCATATTAGTTTTCTTCATTTTAAAATTAAGTGTGTTGAAAATATTTTTTTTGCATTTTCATCTAGGGTTTTGTGTGTGAAATTGGAACTCCCTAGTGTGAAATTGTGTGTTTTTTCTTTCATTTTTGCAAAAAAAAAAAAACAGAAAAGGTATGAGTGTTAATCACCTTTGAGTGTCAACTCTTTTGATTTTTGAAATTTTCACCCACTTCCAGTTTCAGTCCTTTGTTCATGAAATCTCAAACTACGTTTGATTTCATTGGAATCCTCTTATGCTTGTTTTGAAGAATTCTCTTACATATATCACATTTTCATAGTTAGAATTATCATTTTCACAACAGGAAAGGAAAATGTATATAGATTACGTTTGCATATTTTTCAAGGGAATAATGAGTAGATTACATTGCATGTTTTGTCATATTTTAATTATTTGAATTGAATTGGAATAGTGAAATTGAAATATCTAGTTAGGAAGCTCTTGTTTGCTGCATATTTGATTGTTGCATCATTGTTTTCACCTCTTCTCTGCACTAGATAACTTTCATCAAAATTGAAAAGAGTTACTTTTTCTCATATTAGTTGCATCATAGGTTTGTTTAGGTCACATCGAATTTTGAGCCTTGAAATTGAAATCTAATTCAAGATAGACTCTAAAGTTTACCTTAATTAACCTAAGGACCATTTTCAACATTAACACAAACAATTAGAGGTCTAGGCTAGAGTCGTGTTCTCACATCATTAAAATTAGGATATGTCATTGTTTTTCAGTGTTGTATCTCGAGGGTGAAATCTTGTTCCATGTACGTGAGTGTATAGGATCATTCTCCACGTACTTTTAGGTATATTGGATGGTGCTCCACACATATAAAGTATATAGGAACACTCTCATTGAATGGTTACACATTAGACAACACTACTATGGATTTCACTCACACATACCCTCGTATATCTTAGGAGTCCCCTATAGGTTTCTATCCATACATAGGTATCTGAGTTGACCACCTTATATACCATGATACACTGAACACAACATTTAGAGAGATTTCCTACATGTATGTTAATTCCTTGGTTCACCAAGGTGTATATTTCAATTCATGTTTTCTTGGTAGACCTTTATGCCTAGTTACCCCTTTGTTTTGTTTGTGTCTTTAATTTCTAAAATCAATTAAATAACTGTAGAATACATCCTCCCCATGGAACAACTCCTTAGTGGATCTTAGGTTGAGACTAACGACAACAGTTTCGAATTATACCAATTAAGGGAACCCCTCTGATAGGAATCTTGACCCTTTTCCTTCTTTTCGAAATATTGGTGCTCCTTATATGCCAACGTTTTCCCTTCCTCAATTTACCATTGGTTTGCTAATTTGGTTATTTTCGACCCCAATGGTTCTGAATGTCCAAATTGCTTCTCAACCAAGTTCTTCTCCACCTGAACAATATCAACCTCATGTTGATCCTAAAGTTGACCATTTTCCTTCTTCACCTATTGTTTCTTCATCACTTTCTTCCTCTTTGCTTGGTGAAAGTCTTGATTCTAGTAACTAGGAAGCTAAGAAGAAGAAGAAGCAAAATAAGCAGGGGGGAAACCATGCAACCATTTCTATGAATGCAACTAGTATGGAAAAATATTTGCATCAACCCTGTAAAGTTAAACTCCCTTGCATGTTATGTAAAACCACTTTCTTAGAGATTGTCCTGGTATACCCAAAATATTAGAAATGTGGTCCATAGGCTCATATCAAAATTTGTCATCAGCTTCTGAATATCATGTGGGTGAAAAACCCTCAACTAGCGATAGTAAGGTCCATGGAAAAAGTAGTAAAGTAAAATTTCCTTGTAAACTATGTATAGGGAATCATCGTATTCACCTTATCCTTATATGGATGAAGCATCAAAAGTGTTGAAAACCCTTATAGCTTCTCAGCCATGACTTCCAGCTGCTTACGAAATCTCTCTCCCAATCCTCCACTAGTTGCTAAAGTGATTGATCAGAATCTGCATCCAGTCAATGTCTCTCTCTCTGAGCATGAATCCCATGAGTTTGTTTCTGACCAACCTTTGGTTGAGAAAATGGTTGACTTGATTCCAACTTCAGTTGATCGTACCTTTCTCATAGAGATCGAAGTTCATACTTCTCAGGTTCTTCTTGTTTCTTCAGATTCCAATGAATTGGGGGAAATCCTCTCATTCCCATGATACAAGGGGACAATCATCTCGTTCCCTAAACAAAAGGGGGAAGTTCTTCTATTCCTATGGCAACCCCTCCAAGTATTATGGTCACTTATTTTGATTGGAGTCTGTTGGAAGGATATCATCTTTCTCCTTACGTGCTCTTCTAGATCATAGTACAGGCTTATAATGTGGTTGTACCTAGCATAATCATAGATGAAGGCACATTTTTTAGTATTTTTTCCTCAACTACTTGGAAAGATTTAGGTTCCCTACAAATTGTTCCCATTACACAGAACCTACTGCCTTTTAATAGGGGAACTAGTCAACCATTAGGGGTCCTTCCTCAATTACCTATTACTTTGGGAGGAAAGATTGTCTATATCAATGTGATGGTAGTATAAGACCCTTTGGATTTTAATTTAATCCTTACGGGTGACTATATTTATGTCATGGGAGATCTTGTCTCTTCAGTCTTTCGTGTGATGTGTTTCCTACATGAAGGAAGAATCGTGACTATTGACCAAATTTTATTTGTTGGTCCTAATTTGGCTCCCAATCAACCAACATCCATAAATGGTCCTTATATGCAAGCGATATCTCCCTTGCCATAGATTAGTTATGTGGCAACCTGTTCCATGCTCATGACTACTGATGATCGAGTAAATGATATGCTGAATAATCTATTAGGGGTATTAGAGTCTGATATTTCCAATGGATCCCTTGATATGTATCCCTTCTCGAGTGTTTAATCCGAATTGGATTGATAAAGAACAATCAAAAGAACCATGGCTATACCAGGTCAAGACAAACTTCAAAGAATTGAGAGCAATGATCAAAAACACCTCTAAAATAGTGGCAGTTGGCAACCAGCATGGAATGACAAGGACCTCAGTCAAAGCGCGATAACCGAGGCCCATGGAGACTGTGTAGGAGGCGCAAATAGCCCTTGGGAAGCTCGGATAAGGAAATGGAAATAGTTTTTGATGTGCTATTAGCACTAATCGCACATCACTGGGCAAAAACCCTCAAGAAGGAGAGGCCCCAAGTGCTCGATTGCATGGGAGCTAGGAAAACCCTGGGAAAAAAAGGCCAAAGGCTAAGGTGAGACCGACGCTCCAAAAACCGGCGGTACTTATCGAGGGCATCCTTCGGTGGTAAGTAGATTTAGGGAAAATGGAGCAAATCCACTCAGCACCTGACTGGTGGCAAGTGGAGGGGAGAGAAAACCACCACTCATCGTGCGCTAATGGCCGAGAAAGTCAACCGCATGAAATGAGCAGATGGCATCGGATCTGGGAAATCCAGATCTGATGGCTGATATCGCGCTCAACAGTAAGACCAGATTTAACGAGGGATTAAGCCACGTTAGATGAATTTGAGGTCTGATTTGACCACCAAGGTGGTGGATGACTCAATCCACAACATAACTGAAGAACCAAACTGACGAAGTAAGCTGGTGCAGTTCGTAAGAGGACAAGTGCTTGCACCCTGTGAGTCCGATGACGACGCTGAGACAGGGAATTCCAAGCGAAGCTCTAGCAGGCGATCTGATGAAATTGGAAGAGGAATCGAACAACCACAAGCTTGAGTGGCTTTAAAGAGATTCATACACCAGTAGAAGGGACACATAGAAGAATAGAGAAAGCAGACAGAGAGAGAAAAAAGTAGTAAGAAGACAGAGGGCCGAGTTGACCAAAGGCAACGTCGAGCACCAAAGGGTTTGAGAAATTCGAGCCATCCCTGAGAGGGATCTGTCAAGACTGAGAAACACATTGGGATCCTTCCATTGTAGACTCGAGAGGTCGAAAAGCTGGTAAGGACAAGAGGCTATGTACTCTAGTGGCTTGGGGAATCCAAGAACCACCCTGCCAAGTTATCCTATGATAGGAGACTCATATTGAGCTCCTTCTCTATAATTCTCTACTTTAAGACACAATAAAGAAGGCCACCATTGAAAGTTGGACTAGAGATGTAGCCCTAGAGAATAGGCTAAACTCCTTATTAATTTCTTGAGTTCTTATATTTGTTTACTGTGTTTCTTTGCTATCTTCCATTTCAAGTGTCTATGGATTTGCAATATGATCGATTCGTTGCTTAAATAACCTAGACACACACCAACACATGAGTCTATAAAACCTCCATTTAATAATTCTTAACTAAGATCACTCATAGGGTGATTATCTAATCAAGTGGTATCAGAGCTTTATGCTGTAAGGTTAGATAAGTTGTGTTGGCTTAGCTGTTGAATGCTCACTAGATCAAAGCTCAAATTAGGAGAAGGAGAGTTGGTAGAAAGTAATATTGAAATTGGGAGAGTCTATCCTTAGAAGACCATGTCAGAGGAAGGTTTTGTGGGGCTAGACCCTCAATTCATAGAGAGTTTCCTAGCTATAAAGTCTATGGTAGAAGAAATGTATAGGGACTTTAGAAAGCATAAGGGTGAAGATTCATCAGGTTCTAAACAAGACAAAGAAGAAGATGAGTCTCATTCCCATGACCACTCAAAAGGGAAAGGGAAAGAGGAAATATTTCTCACACCTCCTAATAGCCCTATGTATAATAAGAAAGCATCTTTGATTAAGCTAGATGTTAAATTTGACTTGCGTATATATGATGGAGAGTTAAATGATGAAAAGTTGGACAATTGGATTAGACAAATTGATGTGTATTGCAGAGTACAGAACATCAACTCAGACAAGAGCAAAATTTAGCTGGAAAGACTATGCCTAGGAGGCACTCCCTTGGTTTGGTGGGAAGGTAAAACCCAAGCTAACATGAAAAGACATGGTAATACTATCTCTGTCTGAACTGACTTTTTTTCTGCAATCAAGAAGTAATTCTATCCTTTGGCCTACTTGTAACAAGCCATGATGAGTTGGCAAACTCTTCGGTAGTTGAAAGGGAAAAGTCTGCAAGGGTGCACTCAATAATTTGGAAAGAGAGCATTGATTCTAGGGATCTCATTAGACTCACCAGAGACTCTTTTGAAGTACATTAGTGGTCTCCACAGCTACATGAGGCATACCATCCTCATGTTTAATCCCACCAGCATAGATGAGGTATATGTACAAGCTACTCATCTAGAAGCTAGAGAAAAGAATGGAAATCCAGAATTTGGGGGACCATCCCAACCCACTGCAAGCAAGAGCAAGGAGAAAAGAAAGCAGAAGTCGAAAGCAACATTGCACAGAAAAGCAAAGCTTCATGCACTCACTGTAAAAAGGATGGGCATGATGATGAGCATTGTTGGATTCTACATCCAGAGCTGAGACCTAAGAAGTCTGAGGGCAAGAAGAAGAAGACTACTGCAACTATCCAAAACGATTTTGGGTCAAACTTGGGAGATGAAACAACCATTGTAGCCACAGGTATAAAAGGTAAGGATTATGAGGAATCTATTAGTAATTCTGCTCAATCTATTATTGATGAAGAACATGAGTTAAAAAGACATGAGCTTTTCCATATTCGAGTTGTTTCCAAATATCAAAAGATTGATACTTTGTTTGATAGTGGCTCACATGTAAATTTGATTTCTGAAGCAATTGTAAAGAAATTGGGATTAGCAACTACACCTCACAAGAAACCATACCCATTAGGATGGTTTGAATGATAAATCGTAACTACAAGTGACTAGATAGTGCAAACTCAAGTTTTCTTTTGGGTTAGCATTTGTAGATGAGGTTGAGTTAGATATAATTCCTTTAGATATATGTGGAATTGTTTTAGGGAGTCCTTACTTGTATGATAGAAAAGCTATTTTCTATAGAGCTGAGAACAAGTATCTACTTGTTAAAGATGGAATCGAATACTTTGTAAGAGCTCATAAGCTCAAGAATAAATATACTCTCATAAACTCAGGGCAGATGAAAAGAATGATAAATTCATGCAAACAATTCTTATTGATGGTTGTAAAGGAAAAGAAACCTGATAAAACCAATGTATTTGAGGGTTGTAATGATAAGCAACAAGTTGATATAGAAACAATTGTTTCAGAGTATGATGTCCTGTTTCAAGAACCTAAAGGTCTGCCACCCAAAAAGGAAATAGTACATGATGTTATTTTGCAGCAAGATGTTCCATTGCCTAACATTGGAATGTACAGGTTGTTTGCTTTAGAGAATGCTGAATCAAGAAGCAGGTGCAGGAGTTGCTCGAGAAGGGGTTCATCAGGCCTAGCACATCACGATCAGGGTCACCAATCATTTTGGTGAGAAAGAAAGATGGCTCGTGGAGAATGTGCATTGATTACCGAGCACTGAATAAGAGAACAATAAAAAATCGTTATCCCCTTCCTCGCATAGATGATCATTTAGATCAATTAAAGGAAGTTGTTTATTTAACGAAGTTGGACTTGCATAGTGGATACCATCAGGTCAGAGTTGTAGAGCAAGATGCATGGAAGACTGCTTTTAAAACAAAGTAGGGATAGTTTGAATGGCTGGTTATGCCTTTTGGCTTAACCAATGCCCCTGCTACTTTCATGAGATTAATGAATGATGTACTTATACCTTTCCTTGATGATTTTGTTATTGTGTATCTCGATGACATTTTGATTTTTAGCAAAATGTTGGAGGAACACTTAAATCATGTCAAGAAGACATTAGATGCTTTGAAAAGAGAAAAACTTTATGTTAAACTCTCAATGTGAATTTGGAAAAGCATCTCTAGATTATTTGGGTCATATAGTAGGGGGTGGTCAATTGAAAATATATCCCTCTAAAGTGGTAGTCATTGTAAATTGGCCTAAAGCCAAGTCTGCTATAGAAGTGAGAAGCTTCTTAGGAGAAGCACAATATTGGAGGAAGTTCATCTCTAACTTTTCCTCAATTGCAGCTCCCTTACATGCTTTTATAGGATTGAACAAGGTGTTTCAGTGGGGAGGAAAACATGAAAAAGCCTTCGACGCCTTGAAAGAAAATATTAGTACAACACCTGTACTAGCACTGCTTGATCTACAAAAACCATTTGAGATCCAAACAGATGCCAGTGACTATGCCATGGGAGTAGTGTTGACATAGCACGGTAAACCCATATGTTATCATTCTGAGACTTTTAATCCTGTAGTAGTTAACTATCCTACATATGATAAAGAATTGTATGCATTAGTTCAAAGTGTGAAAAAGTGGAAACATTACTTAATGGGCAAAGAGACAGTAATACATACTGATCATCGACCACTTCAATATCTACACTCCCAAACTAAGCTGTAGCAATCAAGACATTACAGGTGGATGGGTTTTATACAACAGTTTCATTTAGTCATCAGATATAAAAAGGGCATCCATAAAAAAGTTGCGTACATGTTATCTAGACCCATTATAAATGCATCTACCATACTTAAGCATAATTCTATACTACATGAAAGTTACATTGAACAATATGCTCAAGATATAGAATTTAAAGATGTATATGCAACTTTGAGTCAAGGAAAAAGGGTAGAAGAATTGGATTATCATGTGAAGGACCGACTCTTATATCATTGTGGAAAACTCTACATTCCACAAACAGAGAGAATAAAGATAATTAGAGAGGCACACACCTCTCTAATATCAGGTCACTTTGGGGTAAGTAAAACAGTTGCATAGCTGCAAAGATTTTGTTATTGGCCAAAAATGATTGAGACAGGTTCTAGATATGTAAGAGGGTGTACTATGTGTGCCAAAAGAAAGCCCGACAATAGAAAACTAGGCCTAGACACTCCATTACCGGTTCCTTCTCACCCTTGGGAAAGTGTTTCCATAGATTTTGTTGGGGGACTGCCGAAGTCTAGAAAGGGTCATGATTATCTATATGTGGTTATGGATAGGTTCAAAAAAATGTGCATTTTGATACCTTGTAATAAGTAGATTACATCTGAACAAACTGCGAAACTATTCTTTGAACATGTATGGGTTCGTTTTGGATTACCCACTTCTATTGTATTTGATCGAGACACCCGATTTGTGGGGAAGTTTTGGTCAAGTCTATGGGAATTGATGGACACCCAACTGAAGAAGAGCACAACTTTTCATCCACAAACCGATGGCCAAATAGAAGTAGTTAATAGGACAGTGATCTAGCTACTTCGAGGATATTGTTGCAAACATCCTAGGCTTTGGGATGAACACTTGTGTTATGTGCAACATGCTTACAATAGAGAAAAGCAATCTTCTACATAGAGATCTCCTTTTGAGACCTATTTTGGTTTCACACCAAGGTTTCCTTTGGATTTTGTCTTTAGTAGAAATACCACGGTTGATAGACATAGTTATGTGGACAAGGCAACTAGGATCATTGAACAGATCCAGGAGATCCACCAGGCAGTACAGGAATAGCTTGAAAGGAGCCAGGCCAAATACAAGGAAAGGCATGACAAGCATTGGGTGGAGCATAGTTTCCATGTTGGTGACCAGGTCTGGCTATATATCAGCAAGGACAGGATGCAAGGTGAAGGTAAAAAGCTAAAGCCTATCAGGTATGGATCCTTCAAGATACTTGAGAGGATTGGTGAATATGCTTTTCACCTTTATCTACCAGCTTGCATGCACATCTACTTAGTCGTAAATGCAGATTGCTTGAGACTGTTTGAACCTTCAATTATTGAGGATCTTGAAGAGCAAAGTCAATTTCCTTCTATTGATGACCTACTACCTGAATATCTGAATGAATTGCAGGAAGACATAGTCTTGGATAGGGAGGTGAGGACAACGCACAGAGGAGATGTTGAGTACCTTATAATTAGGCTCAAAGGTTCGAAGCCAGGTAGTGCAAAATGGATTGAGATTGGACAAGTGAGACAACAATACCCTCACTTAGTCAATGCTTGAAAAACCAAATTTTGGTGGTCCAAAAGCTTTTCAGTGGGAAGGCTGTGATCCAAATTGGATCCATAAAGAACAATGAAAAGAACCATGGCTGTACCAGGTCGGGAGAAACTTCAAAGAATTGAGAGCAATGATCAAAAACACCTCTAAAATAGTGGCAGTTGGAAACCAGCATGGAACAATGAGGGCCTCGGTCAAAGCACACTGACTGAGGCCCATGGAGACTGTGCAAGAGGCAAAACTAGCCTATGGGAAGCCTAGATCAGGAAATGGAGGCAATTTTTGATTTAGCGCTAATTGCACATGGCTTGGCAAAATCCCTCAAGAAGGAGAGGTCCCAAGCACTCAGTCACATGGGAGCCGGGAAGACCATTGGAAAAAAAAGGCCAAAGGCTAAGGCAAGATTCGCACTCCAAAAACTGGTGGTATTTATTAGGGGAATCCTTGGGCGGTAAGTAGATTTGGGGAAAACAGTGATTCCACTCAGTGCCCGATGCATGACAAGCGGAGGAGAGAGAAAATTACCACTCATCACATGCTAACTGTCGAGCAAGTCAATCGCGCGAAATGAGTGGATGGCGTCAGATCTAGGGGATCCATACATGACGGCTGATATCGCGCCTGATGGTAATGTTAGAATATTATATATATTACGGAGCAATGGAACACATAAAATATTGCAGAAATATAAACACAGAAAACGCACAAAACAAGAGAGACATAGATATACGTGGTTCACCCAGTTTGGGCTACGTCCACCTCGAACAGCCAGTCCTTCCTTTCTATTATACAGCAAAATGAAGAGACACAACCTACAACAGATTCACTGTAATATCCTCTGTCTTCTCTCACAGTCTCACCTCTCTGTTTCTCACTCACACAGAATACACATCTATCTCACAGCCTCAAATACAATGCCCTCATACAAAGAGAGGGGTTGCCTTCTAGGGAAAAAAACCCTAAACTAAACATAAGTTCTACCGTTAGATCATCCACATAATTAATGGCCCAGATTGACTAGAAATTAATATACTTTTACAAGGCAATTTTACAGTTGTTTTTAGCTTCGGGGGCGCTGCCCCCGAAACCCCCTGCTAGGGGGGGGGGGCTCCCAAAGGTCGCAACCGCATCCCCCTGGACCCCCCTGCAGCAAATATTTTACGAGCGGCATTGCCGCCCCCATTTTGAACTGGGGTCCAATGTGGCGGTACTTTTGAATATAGAAGATAATCAGGCTCCAAACCCAACAAGGAGGAGGGTGGAGTTCACTTCACTTGAGCAAGAGATCAATGTCGATTGGGAGTCTTAGCTTGAGAGAGTCAATATCCACCTAGAGAGATTGTTGGAGAAGGCCAACAAGGAGAAAGACTTGTTGAGAAACATGGCTTTTCATTACATGGCGAGGAACAAAGTTTGTAAGGTGAGAATCAGGAGTTTAAAGGCAAAATTGAAGAAGGCATCAAAAAGGTGAAAGGAGCATCATCGACTTCAGATATTGGCTGAGGCTTCCTTGGCCCAACAACATGCCTGAAGGAGAATACTCAAGCCAAATTTCAAAAAATTTGGGGAATTTTTTGCATTTTTGAAATTTTTGGCATGAAAAACAGGATTTTCTACCCTATGCGCTGCGCCATGTGGCGCTCTATTTTGCTAGGTGCCTCCAAAGTACAAAAACTTAGCATTTTTGAATTTGGCATGGAAAAATAGGCTTTCCTACACATGGCCAAGAAATTTGGGCAGGTTTTGAGCCCTCAAAAAGGTCAAAATCACTCAAAAAATGACCTTACTACCGCTATTTTGACACACATGAAGCAATATTGGGAGATTTGATTTTTGACAGGGCAAATGAAGGCCAAATTGAAAACTTCTACTTGGGTTGGAAAGTAGTCAGGCAGAAATTTCCAACAAGCACACTTGGAGCTAATTTGAACACTGGGAAGGCCTCCAAAAGTGGGTCCAAATAGGCGCTACGCATAGAGAATCAAGCACAGCGCATAGAGGAAATTTTGCCAGTTTGACCAAGTATTGCTCTATTTTTCGCGCAGCTTTGGCCAGTTTGACTTTTTCACTTTATTAATGTAAAATTTGAGATGTAATTTCATGTACATTGATGGATAATGATGTAGATATGTCAAATTTTCACTTTTGTAGGTAGATTCATCAGTTTAAAAGTTGTTTGAAACTGAATGAATCAGTTCCCTTGTTTTTAGAGGCATGCTGTTCCACTGCTTGATTTCTAGTTCTTAGTTTCGAATTAGTTGGAACAACTCCTAAACATGTGAGCTCGAC